>PISX010006226.1:0-17500 GCA_004024625.1 Mellivora capensis
GGGGGGGGCGGAAGGCTGGTGAGGAAATTCCTGGAAGAAGGAACGTTCTGTCTTGATTTTTTTCCCCCATCAATCCAGAAGAAAGAGACTCAGAATCTGAAATTACATAGCTTCTGATATGCTTGAGTATGTGGACTAAGATGTATATCCATGTCCTATCTTTGGGGAATGCTTATCCACAAAATTAAGCACATTCCCTTATTGTAGGACTTACTAGAAATTTTAATATGGGGGTATCTAGGTGGCTCAGCTCACCGTGAAGCGGTTAAGTGGCTGCCTTCCGCTCAGGTCATGATCCCAGGGTCGTGGGATCGAGCCCCACATCTGGCTTCTGCACAGTCGGGAGCCTACTTCCCCCCTCTCTCTACGCCTACTCCTCTGCCTACCTGTGATCTCTGTCAAATAAATAAATAAAATCTTTTTAAAAAATAAAAGAAATTTTAATATGCTAAAATAAAACATTCTGGATCTCAGAGAGAGGGATTCAACAGATCACTTGTGGGCTGGTAGATGATCAACTCAGGGATCAGACCAGGGATTAAAAACCCTGCCTTGCAGCACTTGCCGGTTTCCATGGTATCAGTATTCTAAATACAGCCTCCCCGCCATGGAGCCACCTGGGCCACAGCTGAGGCCCCCCCCCCACCAGGCCCTTGGTGGAGTTGTATGACTCCCTGACCCCTGTTCTCCTGCCTTCACTCTCCACACACTGTGTTCCAGAGGGCGTTCCACAGTGAACTTCCCACAGACACATCTCTGCCTTCTGGTTGTTTCCCCAGGTTACCTGGTCTAAGACTTGTCCTTCTACACCTGTGTCATAGGTTTGATTAAAGCAACCAGTTTCCTGTTCACTAGGGTATTTCTACAGAGTTAAGGGGTTTTTTTCAAGATTTTATTTATTTGTTTTTGCAAGAGAGAGAGGATGAACTCCCTGAACTCTACTGAACCCCACAGACAAGGGCTCCTTCCCTTGTCCTTCCCTGCCCTTCCCTTCTCTTCCAGATTCCCCCTTCCCGTGATTCCCCTCCTCCTCTCCACTCCTCCTCCCCAACCTTCCTCTCGGTCCTCCTTTGGTCCTCCTTTGGTCCTCCTTTGCTTCCTTCTTCCCTTCCCCTGCTCTGCTTCCTGCAGCTCTGTCCCATCGAGTGAGGGGGAGCCCAATGCGGAACTCATCCCAGGACTCTGGGATCGTGACCAGAGCCAAAGGCAGACAGACGCTTAACGACTGAGCCACCCAGGCGCCCCCACGAAAACTCTTGAGTAGCTCTAGGAAGGAGTCCGGTACTCAGACCTTCCCTAGCATCAGTTTGCCACCCGTGAGAGCTCCACGCTGGAAGCAGATCCCCAGCTCCAAGAAGCCTGTCTTTGGATGACTGCAGCCTGGCCGGACCGCCCCTTTTAGGGAAGCTCTCAAGAGGGCCATTTTGAAAGAAAAGAAGGTTTGAAGAAACACAGGACCACATTTTGGCGGGCGGGTTGGTGCGGGAGTTTCTCCTTTTTGGAGAAATCAAATCTCTGAGGAATCAAATTTCTGAAGAATTTATACAAACGTTCTTTGCGAAATGTGAAATTCGCTTGAAAATCAATATATCTTTAGGACCTTATGGTCTGTTTTTAGTAAAATAACTCAGTCTTAGAAAAACTGCAAAAAACTAATCAAGACTCAGGGTTGTTACCAGTTTGCTGTCTACTATAGCTTACATTGTGTGAGACATACCAGAATATTTATTTGTTAGGTAGGTTTAAATTACAGAATAAAAAGATTCAGATCTTGGCGGGTTGGTTTCCAACCAGGAAAAATGGGTATAAGCTGAAATAAAGGGAATGATTTCTATTTAGTTGAAAGGAATAAACAAACAAACAAAAGCCCTTCAATCAACCAGAGAAAATTAGTACCTCTTCCCAGTCCATTGTTTTTCATTTTGCTTTGCTTTTTGTTTTTGTTTTAAAGGACGTTTAAAGGGGCGCCTGGGTGAAGCCAGCCTTTGCCTTCCGCTGGGGTCACCAGCTTTCCCCTCTCTCTCTGGCTGCCTCTCTGTCTACTTGTGATCTCTGTCTGTCAAATAAATAAATAAAATCTTTAAAAAAAATGAGTAAAGGAACTTTAAAACCTAGTGAAAATCATGATGTGGAAATGCAGGCTGGAAAAGCATGCTGGTGTCTTTTTCTTTTGCCTAATTCTGATTCAACATACCAGTTTCAAATGACATAGGAAGTTTGCTTAAATCAAATAGGAAATTAAAGCACATGAATTAAGCAGCTGGAAGAAAAAGTACTATAAATATAAAGTAACTGAATAAATATATAAGAAAGATACTCAGCCTCACAATAATTAAAGAAATGAAAGCTACAAGGAGATGCGATTTCTAAAACCCTCTCAGACTGGCAAAGACTAAAAAGTTTGATCATGCTCAGTAATTGGGAGGAAGGGGAATCAGGCATATCACAGGCTGGGGGTGGGAATGTAAATCGGCACAATTTCAGAGCGCAATTTGACACCATCTAGCAACATGTTAAGTGCACATACCCTTTGACGCAGTAATTCCATTCCTGGGTAGAAGTACAAGCTCGAGGATACCCAATGCAGCCTTGTTGGAAATAAAAACGAAAAAAAAAAAAAAATAGAAACAGCCATGTACACGAGAGAGGACTAAATCACAGACAAATCAGAGATACCCAATGCGTGGAGTGTTTGCTTATTTTTTTTTAAATGATCTATTTATTTATTTATTTGGCAGAGAGAGAGATCACAAGTAGGCAGAGAGGCAGGCACAGAGAAAGAGGAAGGGAAGCAGGCTCCCTGCTGCGCAGAGCCTGATGTGGGGCTCCATCCCAGGACCCTGGGATCCCGAGCCGGAGGCAGAGGCTTAACCCACTGAGCCACCCAGGCGCCTCATGTTCGCTTACTTTTGTGATCAGCACTGTTCTAAGAGCGCTCCCATGTGAGGTCATGTGATCGCATAAGAACCCTGAGACTTGATTCTCAGGATGTCTAGAGCCTCACAAACCACCCAGCCATCAAGTCACTGGGGCATGTGCTGACGCACTGAGCCACCCAGGTGCCCCTCCATTTCTTTATTTAATACCTTCTTTACTTGTCAATTTTATTTATTTACTTATTATTTACTTACTTACTTGCCTGTTATTCATGTGCAGAGATTTCACCTAATTAGACCAACGGCAAAGGTCGAAGTCAGAGTTTTCCAGTCTGCCTTCGCTTCCGACACCGACTGCCTATGGAACCATCCGTTTCCGTGGTCCCCTAGAAGGGGACACAGAATTCACTGAAGCTTTTCTATTCATGGTTGTGGTTTACTACAGGGAAGGGAGGCAAATTAAAATCAGCCTAGGGCAGAATCGGGGAATGTTCCAGACGTGAGGCTTTGATGGTTCTCTCCCGTGGATTAGGGATGCATTACCCTCCTGGCACGTATGTGTGGCAATGCACACGGCGTTCTGCCAGCTGGGGATGCTCACAGGAGCATCAGTGTCCAGAGGGCTTAGTGGGGTTTCATTACATAGGCACGATTTATTGATGGCCCACATGGTTGACCCATGTCAGATTGACCCACAAGATTGACCCATACTACACGGTTCAAAGCCACACACTAAATAATACCATCTTTCTGGAGGGGCCAAGGCCAAAGACCCAGTGTGGCCACCCTGTGCCCTAGACCAAGATAGTCCTATCAGGTCGTATGAGGTATGGCACAGATTAATTCCAGAAGCTGGAATGTTCCGGAGAGTGAAGGCCAGACCTCTTTGGAGGTAAGGCCAAATTCTTTACTACACATTTTTGTCATTAAAACCTGCAACAGCTGTGTGGTTGGTTTTCCACGTGCTTGTCGGTACACACTATAGTTTCTAAGTTGGGTTTGATTTGCCCTGAGACTTCCTGATCTTGTGGATTTTGTTGTGTGTTTTCTTAGATTCTGTATTTTTCAGTGGTACCCGTTGGTCACTGAGTCAGACTACGTCCAAAGCTGTTTACTTCTCCTCTGTGAGGCAGCTTTTGTGGGACCTGATAATCGTTTTATAGATCCTCGGATCAATCATGAGTCCGCACTCCCGGCCACCTCTTTTATTTAACTCACTTGCCAACCCGATATTCCTCTGCCCAAACCACCCAGGGTCGGGTAGCCTAGAGACCACCTCCAGAGCCCAGAGCCTGTTGACTCAAACTAGCCAACCTGGGGCTGTTTTCTGTGCCTTGCCTTTGCCACAGGAAACAATAAACATGCTGGGTCCTGCTTCCCCCTCACGGCCTCGGTCTCCTGGTCAAAACTGGCACTGCCCGATGGGGCCCCGTGCGGCATGACTCGCTCCCTTCTCCTGGGAAGTGAGTAATAACCATCTTCCTTCGATGGCATTAGCCTCATTGTATCACCTCCTCAAATTAAAATGCTGTGGGTGCAATCAAGACGACTTTGAAAGCCTCCTCTGCAGGCCTAGCTTTTAAGAGGGTAATAATCCTTATTCGCTGGCACAGGCCTGGGCTCCTACATGCTTAGCTGAATTTAATGAACAAGCTTACACTACTGGTCTTTCCTTGAGCGATGGTCCATAAATGCTGGGTGCCAGCAGTGCTGTAGGTGCCATTTGGAAAGAAGTTCAATAAAGCCCCTGTGAAGATGCGTATCCATTTTCGAATTCTGCCCGGAGTTGACTGAAATACGAAGTCCTAACTCGGCCAGTGCTCTTCTGTCACTCTTTCTACGCTCGCAACCCCAGTTCGTTTAGTTGACAAATATACTTGTAACTCCTGCCAAGGACTAAACGTGCCTCAGTCAACTTAGAAACTGGAACTCAGAATGGAAGAGAAAGTTCTGCTTATTCCGTAGGCCTGTTGCATGACTTATTTTAGGCTCTGAGCAAATGTTAGTTTACGAGCGTTTTTGCTTACTGCAAAATGTCAGGGATTTCTTGGAGCTGGCTTTAAGCCAAACACCTTACATGTACTCTCAGGCAAAGATACGAAAACTAGACATTCTGGTAAACTGAAGATGTACATTTGGTAGGTGATTCTAAAAAGGACAGCGTTTGACCCAGCAGCCCCCAGAACGAGGTTTGGCCATATTCGTGCATTTGCAGGGACGTAAGGTATAAAGATAGGAGTGGGTTGGAAAGGAGAAAAACTGTAATAATATTAAATAAAGAAAAATGTAAGCCTCTAGCAATAAAAATGGACAAAGTGCTGACGTTATGGACAAATAAGATTATGAAATGCCAAGTCATAAAGAATAAAGAATATTTGGACCTTTAATAATGCAGGTGAGCTTTTATAGCAATTTAAAAAAAATATTATGACTGCCTCAGGCAATAGTAGAGGCTGTTTGTAGTTGGTTTCTAATAATCTCCAAGGGCTGACCCAATTAAGAACTCCCAATTCTGAACCGGAAAGGTTTAAAAACATTTTAAAGACGACAGCTCTAAAATAGCTGTTTGGGAATACTGACATTTTTTCTCTCGATCACTTAATGAAAAAAATAATTTTCTTTATACTATTCCACTTAGCCAAGGTGTGTGTGCTAAAAAACCAGAAAAATTAAAATACTTTGCTTTTGCAATACTCCTGGATCTTTAGCTAGATTTAACAAGCTATAAAAGAACCATGCCTTCACAGCCAAGTGTTAAGTTGGGGAATTGTTTTTGGTGAGTCAGGGTAAAGAGTGTTAGTTATAAACACACTGGAGCCCATGGCAAGTTCCGTGAAGTCCCATGTATCTGGGGGCTTTTTAGCTACAAGTAACAGAATACTCAACCCAAAGTGGCTTAAAACAGTGAGGGGATTGGGTTCTTGCACAGAACAAGAGGTCTGGAGGCAGGCTGGCGCAGGATTGGCTCAGCACCGGTTACCTAGTGGTCCTTCTTTGGCCATCTTTTTTGGCCTTCCTTTTCCACAACTCCAAATACAGTCCTTTACTAAATCTATTTCAAAGGCAGGCTACCCCGAGGGCCCTGGAATTTACAAGTTCCCATAGCAGGAGGGAAAAGAGAGTGGGGATCTCTTCTGGCTCCTTCTTTGAGGGAAGGGAAAACCCACCCCTCCCCCAGCCCTGTCAAGCCTCCTCCTCAGACCTCTTTCCATTTCAGAGGCCAGCGCTGGGTCCCCTGCCCATCACTGGCCCAGCAAGAGAGAGATTACATGATGGATTTAGACTCATTTGATTCACGTCCTGGAGCTGGGCGCATTCTCTTTGGAACAAAGTTGAGATTTTGTTAGCAAGCAAAGAAGGGTGAGCTGGGTATGCGAGGGGAGTGTGGGCAAACAGTCAGCGGCGTCTGTGATATTTGGAGGCATCAGCAGGTGAAAGGTGGGGCACTGGTCCTCACGCCTGAGCTGGTCATTGCTGTTCAAAGGATGCATAAAAAAAGGCAATACGTCTTTCATTTGTTATGTTGTTTAAATGGGATAAGGACCTCAGTATAACCAGATATAATATGTCTGGCTTTGTATCCGTTCGGCTAGGGGACGGGCTCCTTACTTAGAAATAAAACTTGGCCAAATGGAATATGGTTTTTCATGAAATGTGTTTGCAGGTAAAAAAGAAATAATATCCCAAGGTCCCCGGAATTCACCCCAAATGACACAAATATAATAAGCCTAACGGCTGCAATGGCTGACACACAAAATTTGACCAAAGCAAAGAAGTTTGCTCCCATGCTGTGATCAGAAGAGCAGCAAGCTGGAGGCATTGTTCAAAGCAAAGAGAGCATGGAATTCTAAAGACCGTGTCCTCCAAAGGGGGCAGAGAGATATTAGTAAATAGCGTTCGTTAATCCACTCAGGCAACAGCCTCGAAAGTTCAAGATGTGCTTTCTTATCGGCATTTTCACGGGATTTCAAAGAACTGAAGTGAAAGGCTGCGCATGGTACCCGCCACCCCCTCTCCCTTTGTATCATTGATCGCAGCAGCCACACCTGCTATCCTCCACAGACACGGAAACTTTTCTCCAGAAGCGTGGTTGCCCTAAGCAGAAGGTTTGGCCAGCCTGACAAGAACAAGAACCAAGGAACCTTAACTCCAGGAAGACAGAGACAAAATGCCAAGCCTCCTGAGAGATGACCTGAAGTGCTGGTGTTTCCAAGTCCTTGGAATGAGGTAAAGAGCAGGAGCAGGTGGGGCTGGAAGGCGCCCACCCTCCCAGCGCTGACACTCGGCGGGCAGGCTATGCACTGCCCACACTGGTAACATACTGGCTTGCTTCTGAAGTAGCTGATGGCTGGGTCCGTGCGCCCCTCTACCTCCCCACAACCCAATGACTAAAGGGTTCACAAATGGAGCTTCTGGGATTCTGTCTCTGTGCTAGCCCATGGAAACTTGGTGAAGGAAGGAAGGAAGGAAGGAAAAAAAGGAAGGAAGGAAGGAAGGAAGGGAGGGAGGGAGGGAGGGAGGAAGGAAGGGAGGAAGGAAGGAGCAAAAGGGCAAGTTGAAGAAGGCTGTGTGTAAAACTTCTACTTTCCCCTCAAACCTACCCTCTCCACAGCCCCTTGCTGTGGCTTTTCACTGTGAAACAAGCTACACATCTCGCCATGTCTTCTCTGTCTTCTCTTCCAGTGGAAGAAGCATTCCTGCATCTAACAAAGGCGGCCTCTCCACCCATGTGCCAGATCGCACCCCCTCATCCCGCTACCTCTCAAGGGCTGCACTTCTTCTGTCCCTTTCTTTCCTTCCTCTCTCATCAGCCTCAAACTCTCCTCCTCTCCATTGCTAAAAGCTACAACCAACCAACCAACCCTTCTGCTTGAACATCAGCCACAGAGTGATGATTCGAAATTTATATACCTGTTGCCTCAAACTTTCATCTGAACTTCAGCTACACAGAGCTAGTGGTCAACTTGATATCTACCATATGTGTTTAAAAATTTTTTTATTTATTTATTTGTCAGAGAAAGAGGGAGAGAGAGAGCGAGGACAGGCAGACAGAGTGGCAGGCAGAGGCAGAGGGAGAAGCAGGCTCCCCGCCGAGCAAGGAGCCCGATGTGGGACTCGATCCCAGGATGCTGGGATGATGACCTGAGCCGAAGGCAGCTGTTTAACCAACTGAGCCACCCAGGCGTCCCTACCATATGTGTTTAAAGCATCCTGAGGGCGCCTGTGTGGCTGAGTCGGTTAAGTGTCTGACTCTTGATCTCAAGGTCATGAGTTAGGGCCCCACATTGGGCCCCACACTGGGCATGGAGCCCACTTAAAAAATAAATTTAAAAAAATTTTAAAAAGAGCCTCTCGAATCTACATTTATAACATTTTAAAATTGCTTTTTTGTTTTCTTGTTGAGTGCTAAGACTTCTTTGTGTATTTCGGTTAAATTCTTCATCAGATAGGTCTTTCGCAAATATGTTCTCCTAGTCTGTGGCTTGTCTTCTCATTCTCTTTACAGTGTCTTTTGCAGAGCAGACATTTTTAATTTTTTTTTAAATTTATTTATTTGTCAGAGAGAGAGGGAGAGAGCAAGCACAGGCAAACAGAGTGGCAGGCAGAGGCAGAGGGAGAAGCAGGCTCCCCACCAAGCAAGGAGCCCGATTCGGGACTTGATCCCAGGACGCTGGGATCATGACCTGAGCCGAAGGCAGCCGCTTAACCAACTGAGCCACCCAGGCGTCCCAGACATTTTTAATTTTAATGCAGGGCAGCTCATCGATCCTTTCTTTTATGGATTGGGTCTTTGGTATCGAAAATGTTATCTCCATACCCAAGGTCATCTAGACTTTTTCCTGTTATTTTCTAGGAGGTTCAGTTTTGTATTTTATAGTGAAAGGTGTAAGGTCTATGTGTAGATTTTTTTTCTCGTGTGTGGATGTCCACTTGTTCAGCACCATTTGTTAAAGAGCTACCTTTGTTCCATTGTACTGTCTTTTCCTTTGTCGAAGATCAGTTGACTCTACGTACGTGGGTCTATTTCTGGGCTTTCTGTTCTGTTCCATGATCTATTTGTCTATTCTTCTACCTGTACCATGCAGGCTTCTTTACTACAGCTTTATAGTAAGTCTTGAAGTCAGTTGTGTCATCTACATTCAAAATAGATTCTTAATTCCCACCTCCACACACTTCCATACCTGCTCCTCCCTCAAGTCTTTTCTGTTTCACTAAATGGCACCATCCGTTTGCTCAGGCTAAAAATCTAGGAGTCACTCTTCATTCCTCCCTTCCCTCTCCCATCCAGTCCATCATTACGTCTTAATTCTTCCTCCAGCAAGCAAATCAAATCAAGCTGCATCCCTCCGTTTCTACTGAGTCCAAGTGAAGATCCAGTCTCATTGGTTCTACCATAACTGGTCTCCCCCTTGTCCTCCTCCCTTCAAAAAAAAGGCAAAAGAAATTAGGATTTATAATATATCTCTTATACTCAGCCTTAAATGAAAACACAACCAGCCTGAGCAAAGTGAGTTTAAAAAAAAAAAAATTTAAAGACTTTATTTATTTGAGAGAGAGTGAGGGAGAGAGAGTGAATGAGAGAAGGAGCAGGGGGAGGGGAGAAGCTGACTCCCTGCTGAGCAGGGGGCCCAGGGGGCTTGATCCTGGGACTCTGGGATCATGATGTGAGCAGAAGGCAGACACTTAACCAACTGAGCCATCCAGGCTCCCCCAAAGTGAGTTTTAAAATGAGATCTGTTGAAATCGGATGGGGATATGAGTTCAGGCTCAATTCCTTAGGAGAAAAGGTAAAGTGGGGTGCCTGGGTGGCTCAGTTAGGCATCGGTCTGCATGACTGAGAATATTTTACTCATTGCACTTTCGCCATCACAGCTTCCTGTCTGTTCCTCCAAAAAAAATCAGACTCTTTCCTCCCTCATAGCTTCTGCATTTGCTGTTCCTTCTGCTTGGGATGCGCATACCCTACTTGTTCTGATAGCTGGATCCTTTTTACTCCTTGAGTCTTGGCTTAAATGAATACATGGGAGTTCTCGGATATGATGTAATTCTAGGTGAAATTTTACTTGGCCTTTAAATTTTTAATTTAGTTATTTAAACAAAAAATTGGATAACAATCATAATCCTATCTGTGTAAGAACTTATGTAGATGTGTACATATATGTAATTACAATAACTATTTGGAAGGATACACACCAGTTAACTGATGTTACTTCTGCAAGCTCACTATGCAACTGTTCCACAACTTACTTTCCCACAAAACAATATGAACAAGAACATTTTCTATGCCAGTTCATATAGATGTACCTTCTTCTTTTTAATGGCCGAAGGTATTCTTTCGTATGGGTGTATTATAATTTGCTTCACCATTTTCCTATATTGATGGAAATTTAAATTGTTTCCAATTGTTTTTGCCATTACAACTGAATCTTATTACAGCTGATATGGATTTCATTTCTTTGGATCATAGAAAATAATTTGCCTTCTTATGTATGGGAGCCAGTGTTTTAACACAGCTTCTGAAATAATACATCCTGTTCAATTGTGAAATGTGGCCATCCTAAGGATTAACAAATTTTTTGTATGCCGTTTATATATTGATATCCCTAACCAACATCTTTAAAACTTGCAAGTATACAAGCACTTTGTGACAATTCAGTATTGCTAGGAATGCTTTGTACACGAGGACTGTACCAACCAACCATTTATAATTGAAATATACATTTTTCTCTTCTAAATTGAAGTTATAGACAGCAAAGTACACAAATATTGACTGTCAGCTTGATGAGATTTTACATGTGTATAATTCTGGGTAGCTGCTCCCAAGATAAAAATATAGAGCCCTTCTGACACCTTAGCAGGCTGAGGGACAGGCACATTTTCACTGAGTAGGATACTTTTTAAGATGTTTGCTTTCAAATGTCCACATTCCTCATTTCTTTAGGATAAATCCTTTTTTAGGATTCTTATGGTAATAATAACTTGGAGGAGAGCAGGGTGAAGAAATAGGGGAATCACAAATGTCTGTCCGGTATTTTCTCATCTCTACTCATCTCTGATCCTTTGTTTGTTTTTAGAAACCGCTCATGGATATCTGAGGCTGAATTAATGAGGAAATCATGGATTGTCAAAACTTTCAAGTTTATATGACCCAGCCTGCCGGATTTTCATTCTGTTCTCCCAATATGGTTTCTATTCATTAAGGCCAATATGGCCATTCAATGCAAACAATGCTATACTATACTGGTTGCAAAATTACGAACAATCTTCTTCTTTTTTTTTTTTTTTTTTAAGCAGGGAGGAGTAATGAGCTGTGCAATTTTGTTTAAGCAATTTCACTTCTTTGTGTTTTTACAAGAAAAGGAGTAGGGAGAAAGAAAACTAGAGACATAAGAATAATAATGGAGATATATAAAATAATGAGAGAAGCAGGTTATGGTCAGATCACCCACGGCCTCAGTTACTGAGCTGCTATGTTTGGATTTCCTTACCCTTTCTTTTTTCTGTCTCTTTTTTCTTGGCTGTCCCAAATCCCCTAGGCTATTTCAGTTATACTGGGCTGGATAGAATTCTGTGGTTACTCTGTAAATGTAATAACAGTTTTCTGTGAGAAAATTAATTCCAATTTCCAAATAACTAATCGACAATCTAATCTTTGCAACAGTTTAGTATTTATGACTTGTCATTCTGTCAGTGTTACTTAACCTTTCTGCTCCTCAGTAACTTCTGATTTGTAGGTGAGTTAAGTAAGATATTCTCAAAACATTTTCAGTCTAAAAATTCAATGATTTACACAAAGTCCTGGCAAGTTATTAGCAAAATGTCAACGTTTATCTCTCAATCCAACAATTTCCCCTTTCAGAACATTCTTTTTTTTTTAAGATTTTATTTATTTATTTGACAGAGAGAGAGAGAGAGAGAGAGATCACAAGTAGGCAGAGAGGCAGGCAGAGAGAGGGGGAAGCAAGCTCCCTGCTGAGCAGAGAGCCCGATGCGAGGCTCGATCCCAGGACCCTGAGATCATGACCTAAGCCAAAGGCAGAGGCTTAACCCACTGAGCCACCCAGGTGCCCTGCTTTCAGAACATTCTTTAGCAACACTAAAATATTAACATTTCTTCCACAGAACAGGCATTTAAATAACCACAGGGAAACATGCTGCATCGTTGTGTATAATACATATAAGGATTGGACCTATTAGGTGATGTTAAAGGGAACTACATAGAAATTTACATTGATTATGTGCCTCTAGCCATCTGGAACTCTGGGTAGTCCTTCATACTAAGCCATTTAGTCCTATGGTAGTAGGATCTTCATGATACATCTGAGGAAGGATCAACTTGCACAGGGTGACATCCAAGTGCTAGATGTGGTATTGAACCTAGATCTGATTAGAAGCTCTTTCCACCAAAGCTGTGCTCCTAACACGGAACAGAAGGTATAAATTCCAAACGAGGTATAATGGAGACAAGTACAGAAAATGTCTATATTTGCTAGTGTAAAAAGCTAAGCTGCTACAAGAGAAATATGGTAGCTTGAATACACTAGCTTAAAGAACCCTGAAGTTTGTTTCTCTTTTTTCTCTTTCATTTACCAGCCCCAAGGGTAGCAGCCGGGCAACTGGGTGCCACTCTGCTCCTTAGAGTCCTTCAGAGATGCAGGTTCTGGCCATACTGTTGCTCTCCTGTCCTCGTATGCATTATCAACGATGGGTTCTCTGGAACCCAGTGGGAAGGAAAATGTGAGTGAAACACATACCCAACATGGAAAGGTCTAGATCTGGAACCAGCCTTCATTCACATTCCACTGACAAGATTTTATTTTTTTAATTTTACGTATATATTTTAAAGATTTATTTAGTTTAGAGAGAGAGAGTGTGAGGAGGGAGGGGCAGAGGGAGAGGGAGAGGGAATCCTCAAGCAGACTCCTCGCCGAGCTTGGAGCCAGATGTCGGGCTTGATCCCAGGACCCTGAGATCATGACTTGAGCCCAAACCAAAGACTGGCCACCTAACCGACTGAGCCACCCAGGCATCCCTCCACTGACAGAATTTTCGTCATATGATCTCCACATAGCTGCGAAGAAGCTGGGAAAGAATTTGTAGCAGGACAGCCAGGTGCCCAGCTACACCCAATTCAAATTATGATGAAGAAAGAATGCATTCTTGTAGCGAACCAGCATACCCTCATATAATGTCATTTCTCAGAGTAAAATCAACAGTTGATAAAAATACTCTGCAAAGCATCTCCTTCAGACAGACAGTTCATAGTTTTGACCTGGAGAGTAGTGTGCTCTATAAGACTTTATCCAGAGGACTAGGAAAATGTGATTTGAGATGTAATAAAATGAAGATGCGATCCATTCCTTGTACTCGAAGGCAACCAAGGTGGTTTATTTCACTAGGGAAAAAAAAAAGGCAATTTGCACAAAGACCAGAAGGAGTGTCAAAGACTTAGACACGTCACTGTCGATTGGTCCTTCCCACACTCCTGTGGCAACACAATGCACCCACCTTGTTGGGTGGCTCTGTGCCTTCTAACACAGGCTACAGACTCGGGCACCGTATGAAGGTCTCTTCCCTCCTTAGCCGCTCGCCAAGCGTGAAAGCAACTCCCTCATATGTGATAAGAAAGCAGATACAGAAACGCTCACCAAGAATGGCATCAAAACGAGCTGTGGTTTGAGAAGCACAAATATAGCGTGAAAGGAAGAGCTGGATCTGAGAATCTCAATTCCAGTCACTGAGATCTTCTCATGTGTCACGGAAGACCTCTGCTGCCCATCCTACAGCTAGGAAAGCTGTGATACTAAATAGGCAAATCTCCCTAGTACCTGCCCATTCTTATGTGTCCTTAGGAGAAATACCATAATTATCTGTGATCGTCTCTTCAGTGCGACCATACAGAGGCCGGACTGATGAAATGACTTAGTAGTCAAGTAGACACAAGTGTCCCAATTGGGGATATCCATTAGAAGCCCTGCAACTGATTTCCTAAAGAACATTTACATTTCTTTCTTCTAATTTACACTTGCCAAGCAACTTTCTGTTGTATAATTCTATCTTGAGTGGATACAGACGCTGGAAGAAAGCACTCCAAATATAAATTAAAAGAATTGCTATCATTTACTAAGCACTTACCAGGCACTAAGCAATTTTTTGTTTTTGTCTTTGTTTTACGATTTTATTTGACAGAGAGATAAAGCACACAAGCAGGGGGGAGCATGAAGCGGAGGGAGAAACAGGCTCTTCGCTGAGCAGGGTGCTTGATGTGGGGCTTGATCCCAGGACCCTGGGATCATGACCAGAGTGGAAGGCAGACGTGTAACCGACTGAGCCTCCCAGGTGCCCCGGCACTAAGCAGTTTGAGCATCGTACATTTATAAACTCATTTCACTCCACAATCACCCTATGAGGGAGTTCCTATTACCTCTATTTGAGAGCTGAGGAAACGAAACTTGCCTAACCAAGGTCGCACAACCAGGAAGCAGTACAGCCGGGATTTAAACCCTGGCCTCCTGACTCCTATGAGCTCCTATACCATTTCTTATTTATATATCAGAAACATCTTTTACTGTACATGAAAGAACAGACGTTTGGAAAATTACACAGAGCAGAGACTGAGCTGAGAAAACAGGTCCGGAGGCCTGCAAAGCCAAGGACCATACAAGACATATGGTTTGCGAACTCTAAGGTGCTGCCTGTGTGGTCAAGTGAGTTCCCTCATTCATTCATTCATTCATTCATTCATTCATTCAAATAGAGAGAGAGAGATCACAAGTAGGCAGAGAGCCTGATGTGGGGCTCGATCTCAGGACCCTGAGATCATGACCTGAGCTGAAGGTAGAGGTTTACCCCACTGAGCCCCCCAGGTGCCCCCCTTTTTTTAAACATATGTATTTCCTTGTTGCAACAGGGGGGTTCTTATTGAGATACCGATTTACAAGTGGTTCAGGATATTCACCGATCAGGAAGGCAATTCCAAAACCGTTTTTATAGGGGCCCTAAATCAATTAGGAGACCAAAAAGTCACTCAAAAGTCAAACCTAGCTCTTTTTTTCTATCATCATAGTGTATTTTTAAAAGCTTAAAATGAGATCAAGTTTCTTCCCTAAGCAGTTTGCCATTAGAAACAACATTTCTGGGGGTACCTAGGTGGCTCAGATTGTTAAGTGTCAGCCTTTGGCTCAGGTCATGATTCATAGGTCCTGGGATCGAGCCCCGTGTCAGGCTCCCAGCTCAGCGGGGAGTCTGCTTCTCCCTCTCTTTCTGCCTCTCCCCCAGCTTGTGCTCCCTTTGTCTCTCTCAAATGAATAAATAAAATCCTTTTAAAAAACCCACACATTTCTGAAGTCTCCAGCAAAATAAAAAAGTATACATAAGTAGAGGACACTGGGGGGCTCAGTGGTTAAGCCTCTGCCTTTAGCTCAGGTCATGATCTCAGAGTCTTTGGATGGAGCCCCACATCAGGCTCTCTGCTCAGCGGGGAGTCTGCTTCTCCCTGTCACTCTCTCTGCATGCTCTCTCTCAAATAAGTAAATCTTTAAAAAATTAAAAAAAAATATGTAAGTAGTCTAGTCCTAAAAATGTAAGAAACAGGGAAAGAAGGTACTTTCTGTCTCTGATTCTTCATTTTTTGGTTTTATTTTTTGGAAGATTTTATTTTAAAGCAATCTCTACATCTGACATGGAACTTGAATTCAGAGCCTCAAGATCAAGAGTCACATACTCTACTGAGCTAGTCGAGGGCTCCGGTCTGTCTCTGACCCTTTGAATGGGAGGGGACAGAGCTGTTAAAAAGAATCTTTGAGAATATAATACAAAGATAACTCGACACAAACATCCATGTGGATTTTGATGCAGGAAGTTGATGTATCATGAGTAAGAAGACTTGCTCTCTAAACAGAGCTGGAAATTTCTAAGTGAACAGAAGCTTCACTCATAACTATGTAAATGATGAGAAGTATCTGTGCTCTTTGAGGGGCTCTGTCTCTAATCTGAGCCATGCCCACAGGGCAAATTATGAAGGCAATAGGATAAAACTAAACCAAGGGCTATCACACTTTATTCAAGCTCTAGGCACAAATCTAATCCCTTCTAACACAAATTTGACTAAGATGGATCTACAGATAGGTGAAAAAGTATTCACTTGTAATCCTAAAAATCCATCCATTATCAGCAATATTGAAGGAGGGAAAACATGAAGATGCAGGCATATACCCAGTTATCTATATATATCAAAGTCTTGGAATTCTCAACTTTTGTAGAAAATACAATTTTGTACATGTATAATGTTGAAGAACTTGTAACCACACCAAAAATTTTTGGCATTTAATTTCAGCCCCTAATGAATACAGTTACCTCAAAACTAACTTCTTTCTCTTATTAATGGCTCTGTTTTACAATGCACAATTATCACATTAGGAGTTAGGCAGAAAGTAATATTACACAACCTTAAAGGCTTTTTAATGAGATTTCAAACTTCTCTAAGAAATCTATGCAATTTGGAGAACACTCAAAAGCAAGAGATTTGATTTCTTCTTATATTGCTGAAACCTTTAACAAGTCTACTAATCTATACATTCTTCCAATATAGAAAAATAACAAGAATTTTCATAGCAAAATGGTCAGCTCCTCCTGTGCCTGAGTTTTGTTTTATTTAGTTCTTAAAAACAAACAAACAAATTAAAAAAAAAACAAAAACACCTTTCTGGGTGCCTGGGTGGCTCAGTTGTTAAGGTCTGCCTTTGGCTCAGGTTGTGGTCCCAGGGTGCTAGGATCGAGCCCCTCTTAGGGCTCCCTGCTCACCGGGGAGCCTGCTTCTCCCTCTCTCCCTCCCCCTGCTTGTGTTCCCTCTCTCTCTGTGTCTCTCTGTCAAACAAATGAAATCTTTGAAAAAATATAAAAAATAAAAATAAATCAGAATAAACCTTTCCACTGATTCTTTTTCTTCTCTTTACTAATTTCTTATGTTAGCAGAAGACCAGCATTTGATTTTCAAAAGGAACATAGTCAATAGAGAGCTTCTAAATTTTATTCATTACTTAACCAATTCTTTTTTTTTTTAACCAATTTTCTTTAAACATCCTTCCCTATGTAAAGCCATATCTCCTTTAAAATTATTTCTTTTCTTGCCTTTTGTGCTACACTAAGTAACTTTCCATGTTAAGTTTGTGTGTGTGTGTGTGTGTTTTGATATTTCCTTATTTTTAATGTGACAAAGTGATACAGGGGGCTAACTGCATTCCACTGAGTCTGCCCTCCACTGAAATGGTCCTGCGATCACAGGCCACCAAGGATGGGCCATGGATGGGGACAAGGGAGGTTGTGCCAGAGTGTGAACATGGGAGAGAAAGTCAGGCTCAGAGATGAGGAGACTACTATCATCGGAAGAGAAGAAGGTAACGTGGCAAAATGTCTCCAAATGGCCGAGTTGTTACCATTTTCTTTCAGAGTTTTCCGCTACAATTTTCCAAAGTGCTTAACTTATGCACACTAAAATTTAGCTAGTCTAAACTATCTTAACAGCAAATACAAGAAAAGGTATAGTTTTCAAGCTCTTCAAAGTAGTGGACTTTGACACTCATTGTGGAATTGAAACAAGGATATAACCCACCAGACACAAATGG
>PISX010006226.1:22500-75488 GCA_004024625.1 Mellivora capensis
ATAAAGCATGTTAAAGTGATAAGGAGTCTGACACTATAAAGCACAGTTTTTACAATAAAAGATGTATTGGGTTAATATGGCTACTCACTGATGCTTACCTGACTAAATATCTCAGCACATTAAATCACGGATACTTAACAATCAGTCTTAAGATAAACCAGCTTTCACACTTTCAAGCCCAGAACATGTTACCTTCCCTGCTGCATACACTTAAGTTTGGAAGTTTTAAGGCTCTAAAATATATAGTGAAAATAAACCGTGGCAATTTGTTTACCAACTTGGATTTGCTTTGACATTATTTTCTAAGTCTATATAAAAAGACCTTGGTTAGAAGTCAATCATTTTTTTTTTTTTTTTACAAAGGGGAGAAGGAACAAAAGTGAATCTCATATTCACACAGCACATTTAATGTTACGTTGAACTGCCTCCGTGATTCTATCCACATTAAATCAAAATGAATGTAATGATAAATTATGATAGTGAAAACAGAAATCAAAACAGCACTAAAATTTATCATGGAGCATATACTCAAAAAAGCATAATAAAAGAATCCATAAGACACACTGGATATTTCTGAAAGTTCGGACATTATATTCTGTAACCGCTATTTGGGACTACATATATTTCAAAATATTTTTCAATAGTAACTACCGTATTACAATATATTTACATTTAAAAGCAAGCCATTACAGTTCACAGTGTCTATTGTCCTCCGGGAATAAATTAGTCATTCTTTCTGGTCGTAATCAGTATACATCAATATTTAAAATACATATCACATTTTTAAAGAAGAAAGATTGAATATATAATACTGCAAAAATAAATACCGCTTCTATGAATTCAAATAAAAAAGCATGAATTATTACACATTGAGTTTAGCTCTTTGAGCCCAACTGTGTATCTATGAAGAGCATAATGATGTCATATTGCTTTTATTGCTGAAAATGTAATCCGAGCAAAGCAGAGGAGGAAAGAACCACCCGCAACCCAAACAAACTTAGCGAATACAAAATGGAAAGCAACATCAATTTCACCGCAGACAAACCCAGTCACACAGATTAAGCAAGCACAATACTGGTGCGTCTTATCTCTGACCACAGGAGGAGGGTAGACAGATTCTACAGGATGAAGAAATTCAGACTATGTAATAGGCAGAATCAATTGTTACCTGCCTCAATCAATGCCGCTCCACTTTCACTGTTCAGCAGCTCACAAATAATTAAAGTTATCCTGGACAAAAACCTCATCTGTAATGACTAGCTAACCGCCACCATGACAAACTTCAAAGTCAGTGATATCAATCTGAATTCAATAGTGTGGAACTGGATATAGCTGATGAATAAGTATGAATCTTACCCTGATGGTCCATGCGCGCACTTCATCTGGGCCTGCAGTGAAAAAGTATTCTAGTTGGAGTGCTGCAAACCCAGCCTTAATGATCTTTGGCAAAGCGCTGAAATAAAATGAAACAAATTCACTCAACATATAACTTGATTGTGCCAGAGATCAGTATAGAGCTAAAATTATTCATTTCAAGCAGAAATGTTCAAGATATTAGTAACTGACCATTCATCTTTCATAATACACTTGAAGAGGCCTGAATGCATATAACTGCTTCTAAAAAAAATCCCTTCTAAAATTAGTTTTAATTATATTTGTCTGACTATATCATTTTGAATTGTTTACTATAAAAAAAAGAAAAATTTGATCTACCCATTCTACGACTATTTTCCTCCAATATTAATTATTTCCAGGACGTGGGTCATGAAAGCAAAATTATTTGATTGAAATCCAATGTTTAAACAATATATTAGTGTTACTCAGAAAAAAAATTAAGGCAACTGATTCACCCTTTCCCCTCCCCCACTGAACATGACGAAAGAGTTTTGGCGATCATTCCTTCTCAAAAATATACATAACTAATACCTATGTTATAATTAAAACACTGTACAGAGATGACAGATGACAGTTAAAAACTTAATTTAAAATAAATCTTTTCACTCTGTCTCATGGTAAAGAAAGGAGAAGATTCCCTCTTTATAATGGTAATTACTCTGTCATTTATTATTCTATCAGCGCAAGCAATTAAATTACTGCAAGGAAATAGTTGATAATAAAGTGTAGGGAAAATGAATGCTAATTAACCTTTGTGTCATGTTCGCTTCCAGATACTTCTGTCTCTCCTCAGCACTCAATTCTTGCAACTTGAGTTCCAAGGCCCCACTAAAAGGAATGACCAAGGCACCTGGGTCATACTTGTCCACCCACTCTTTAATTTTTATCAACCTGTAGACAAAAAAGGGCACAACATTATCTTGTAGTGCATGCATGACTGTACCACATTCATTATTATCAAGTAGCACATACATATTCATAAGAATTGCACGGTTTTATGATGCCATCTTTTTGTGTATAGCTTTCCAAGGTCAAGGCATTAACAGGCAGCAATTGCTTCAGGTATACGCCATAAGATTTTACTGTAATCTAGTTTTACTTTAGTACATTATCTATATGAACCATTATACAAATATTATAAAACTTTTTAAAGTCATACTAAATTTGCTCAGCATTAACACCTGTGTCCTTGAAAACCTCAATCTTATGATTTATTATTTTCCTTACTCTACAAAGTACATTTTTAAGAAGCAAAAACATGAAGTCCTGCTTGTACAAGAACCAAGCTTAAGAAGTGCCAGCTAATTCTGAAGAGTTTTTGCCAAATAAATCATTTGTTCTACCCAGAATTTTATATGCCTAGGTCAGCTCCCTCTTGGACTAACAAGGGCTTACATTTGTACCTGGCTTTGAGGGAGATTTTTGCTAATCAAAACAAACACAGCCAGAAATACACACTTACAAACCTAGCTGATTGTTTCCACACTGTTCTTACTTATGCAGGAGCACAAATAAGAGAACCGCGGAGGAAATAAATTCCTTGAATCACAAAGGGTTTGGAAAGCACTATCAGTTAGGTAATAGACACCAAGTTGTTACCCAAAAAGATGTTACTGAGTGACTTTTTTTCCCTTCCAGATCATGGGTTATTTGGCCAAAGCAGTAGTTAGAATATAAATGAAATAAGTGTAATGAATACATTAACCAGGTTCTGATTCTACACTACTTTGCTAGCTCTTTATTCCTGGGCAGGTTATCAAAACCTTCTAAACCTCAGTTTCTTCACCTATAAAAATGGAGATAATCTGTAGTACACATTATATTGTAATGAACCTGGAAAATTAATGCCTGGCAGAGTAAATAGCATTACTATTATGATTATTACTGTTAATAATAACAGTAGTTACTGTTACTAATTTTCATTCTCAGATAATCACAGATGATTTTCCTAGATTCTTTTTTTTTTTTTTAAAGATTTTATTTATTTGAGAGAGAGAAAGGTGGGGGGGGCGGTTAGGGGCAGATGGAGAAGGAGCCCCAATGCAGGGGGTTCAATCCCAATACCTGGGGACCATGACCTGAGCCGAAGGCAGACACTTTACTGACTGAGCCACCCAGGCGCCCCTATGCCTATGATCCTGGAATAGGGTTTAGTACGGAAGTGAGTACAAATTTCACAGAAATTTATGTTAAAAAATATTAATGCATACCATAGTCTTCTATAATCCTATAAGCCTCCCACATTTACACCAAGGTTTTAATAGCTATTATGACAAAAAATTGTGGCAGAAGTTCTTTAATCAATGTCAATGTCACAATAGGGGAAAAGAAACACAAAAACTAAACCACAAAATCACCAAAACTCACCTATCAAAGAAAATGACAGGGGATCAGTTATTATAAAATTAAGAATACGGCCTACCAAGTAGGATTTAGGATCGGATAAGGGAATGAAAAATTCACATAATAGCTTGCACATGTTTGTTATACAAGGCTAACCTATAATTACTTACTTAATGTTATCAGTAGTTTTTGATCTTCATAATATTTTTTTTCCTTTGGTCACATCCTGAAAGAATAGGCCAATCCCTAAGATATACTTTGGAATAAAGTATGTGTCCTTTAAAATAGGAAATCCGAATCAGATATTTTCTTATCCAAAATTATAAAGGACAGGTTAAAGGAAAAAGGGAAAATTTGTTTGTATTTTTGCTACTTTTTAAAATATTTTATTTTTCTAAATAATCTCTACACCCAACGTGGGGCTCAAACTCACAACCCTGAGATCAAGAGTCACACACTCCACAGACTGAACCTACCAGGCCCCCCAAAAATGGGAAAATTTAAACTGATACTTCTGCCTGTAATAACATTATGAGATTCTTAGTTACTTTACAGACTTACACTGTTCAAACAAAACGATATGGATTAGTAACAAACGTTTACAAGTCAGAATCAAGCATGTTGTATGTATGTAGAGAGAGAGAGAGAGAGAGAGAGATCCATACCAAATACAATTCACTGAAAATGAAATAAAACAAGCCGAGGTAAAAGGACAATATAAAAATATCATACACATTTTGTTTCATAAATATGGTCAATATAACTAATAAAACCAGAAATGTTATGAAACAACAAGATAAGAAATAATTACTTTGGCTAAAGCATCAATTCAGAATAACAATAGTTCTACCCTGTCATTTTAACAGCCTTTCCTGCAGAGTCCTCAGAGGGATTATTTGCATTCCTCAGGTGTTCTATTGTACAATTCAGATGAATAAAGACTTACAAATCATTCCTCTACCGCCAATGTGAGACTTTGATCTGGTGAATACACCATTGTACCTTAACTATAATTGGCAAAAAACCTGACAGTGTAGAGCATCACAAGCTTAATAACAAAGGAGAATATCTCAAAGTGTTGACAGATGATCTTCATAATGCAGAAGCAGAGCTGGTACATTTTAGCAATAAATGAGCACTGAGGTCTAAAGGTCTCTAAAGTGACTGACATCAGACCTGCTATAGCCTCACTAAAAGAAAAAGGGACCGGAGCACTCTCCGTAAAGTGAGTTAGGCTCTTTGCCTGCAAGCTTCACTTTTGTGACTTTCACTGTCATAGAAAACACAGGGAAGATGAAAAGTGAGTTAGGTTCTTTGGCTGTCTGCTTTACTTTTGTTACTTTTACTATCAAACAAAAGTGAGAAATGTCCCAAAGTGATTTTTAATTACATATCTGAAATAAACCTTGGGTAATAAAAAAAAAATAGCACTCAATTTCGAGATTACAGACTGAAATACATATAATATATCTATTAGGTCTGATGGTTACAAAAGTGTGATAATGAGGCCAAGATCACAAGTTTGAACCCCATTGGGACCAGTTACCTTTGCAGAAAAATGTCTATTCTATTGCTACAAGCCATACCCCAAACTATAGTTAGTTATCTAAAAATGTGTGCTACTGGCACATGAGGAATATGGAAAATGAAAGTTGAGCTCAGTACCACTACTAGAGAGAAAATTTCAAGTACATTCTGTTAAAGTGACTGAATAATAGTTTCCATATACAAATGTTAGCAAATGCCTAAGAAACCCATCCAATTGTTAGAGACCAAAATAAATAAAATGGTAATGATGATGAAATTGTCATAGAATATCAAATTATTTGAGGGGAGACAAAACAGTAAAAACAGTACACTCCCAAAGAGTTAAACTGTAAAGACTGTGATAATATTCATTTTGCAAATTTATACAAACAGATTATTGCAAGGGAATCCTTCGTTCTCTTGATAAGGAGCCAGAGCCATGTTGATTTCCCTAAAGTCTTATGAGTGACAAGTGGAAAGAGGAATTGCCATTAGTTGTATTTTTCTCTCTGGTAATGATTCCATAGGAAGGGGACAAAGCCGGGACAGCCAGTTTTAGGACTAAAAGGATGATGCTCTGACATACACTGGCAGGTTGTGAGGTTAGACTGCTTGGCAGAATGAGATCTTTAATATTAAATTAGTATTAGATTTCTAAAAGATCATGTCTCAAATTTACCTTTGCTGTTATAATCTGACCTTCTTAGCAAGTATTGAAATTCCAGATTCCATAATTTGATTTTCCTAAGGGTCATTTACATTGTTTGTATTTCTTTTCCCAGATGCTAATTTTACTTTTTTTTTTTTTTTAAAAGCATGTCCACATATTTCTCCCTCTTCCCCAGATTTATTTATTTGAGGTAGGGGAGGGACAGAGAGAGGGGGAGAGAATCTCAAGCAAAGCATAACACAGGGCTCAATCCCATGACCCTTATCATGACCTGAGCCAAAATCAAGGGTCAGATGCTTAACTGACTGAGCACCCAGGCACCCCTAATTTTATTTCTAAAAATTCTATTTGTTTCTCTTTCAAATCTACCTGCTCTTAAGTAATGTTTTACTTATTTAATGATTCTTAGTCCCTTCCCAATTTTAAACAGATTAATTTACAAATTCTTTCTGGGCTGCCTTAATTACTTCTGTTTTTTGGGTTTTTTTGGGGGTAAAACTCTGCCTCCCACCATTAATCATCCACTAGCAGCCTCTCACAACATGGTTCCTGTGTATGTGCCATGCTGTTCTGGGGTGTGTAGTCATTTGGCAGCAGCAGTCAAGTTCCAAAGGTCTGCTGTCCCCTGTGTTTAGAGATGTATCTATGGGCTGGTTCTGTGTTTGTTCTTCCAGAAAAAGACCTACAGAGGGTTGTGGGCTCTGGATCACTTAAAGGCTTAGTGTTTCTGCACTAGGTTATTGCTAATGCAGATTAAGGCCCCCTGCCTCTTAGAGTGGCGTCCTAGTCTCTAATTCCTGACAGTACAGTTTCTTCCTTTGTTCAGAAGGGGTAGGAATGGGAAGTCTTCTAGCATCTGAGCATGGGAAGGATCATGGGAAGGCGTTATGAGTGAGCCTCATTCCTGCACCTGCAGTCTGTCTGGGGTCTCTACCTTGACTTATTCCTATGACCACCAAGGCCTCTAGGCCATATATAAGCTGGGTTTTTTTTTCCCCTGAGGGCCATATTCTATTGATTTCACTCTCTACTCTCACTGAATTTCCTCTCTGTTTTAGGTACCTAGAAAATCCCTTACTTGCTTTCAAGTCCTTCTGTGCGTTCTAAAAATACCACACCATCATCAAGACCATCCTTTTCTGGTTATTTTCTCTGGTGGTGTTTCTATACATTAGGAACAAGAATGGAGCTTCCTGTACTGGCTCAGCCCACCATCTTAACTCAAAGCTCTCCATACTGGATTTAAGTCTTCCTTTCTATTGTGTTCTAATATAACAGCTTTCAAACTTTTTTTGAACATTACCCACAGGAAGAAATAGATTTTATACTTGATTCAAACATATGGTGCACAGACATATTATTTTTCTACACATATCCAAACTGACACAGGTTTCACAAAACAATTCTTACCTTTCTAGTGGGAAATAGGACAATCCCAATGGTGCTATTTGATATTCTACATAAAACTAAATTTTTATAACTTAAAATAACCCCCTGAGATAGTTTTCTCTAACATATTTTAAGGGGCACTTGGCTGGCTCAGTCGGAAGGCATGGGACTCTTGATCCTGGAGGTCATGAGTTGGGAGCCCCACCTGGGGTGTAGTGATTACTTAAACACAACTTCAAAAAAAAACCCAAACCACCTTTATACTTTAATAAGAATTTTAACTTTTTTCTACACTTCGTGTCCATCTACCCACTGAACTACCTCCTAGCTACTAAATTCTGATTATATTTTCTAAAAATCCTTAAAGATGGCTCAACCCTGGACAAAACCCAAGTTATATTACCACTTAGAGTATCTCTGTTGAACATCAAAACTCTCTCAAATCTGTTCATCCTAGTTTGTAATATCAAACTGTATTTAACATCTTTAAAACTGTTATATATGATATTAGATTCTTATATACAACCTACATAATTTTCTGTGTGAATCTAGGTCTTAGCTTTAAAAAATCAGTAGTGACAACTTGCCTCTGACTGAATATAACTGTTGGCAAGAACTACATGTCAATATTCAGAAAATGATATAATTTACACAAAGAACGATTTAGGACTGGTTCATTTAGTGATTTAACACCATTCAGTCAACGTTATTAGAATTTACGAAGTTAGTTCTTCTCTTGTTGTTCATGGTATGGATGTACCATAAATCCAGGGGGCACTGAAAAACACTGAGGTCATTTCTAGCCTCTTCCCTTGCAGGTCTACTCTCATTTCTATTAGAATTGCTCAGACTACCAAAGAATGACTTTAAGATATCACATTCCTTTTTTCCATTTTCCAAACATTATCACAGCAAATTAATGTCAATTTATAGTATTCTAAAAGAAAAAGAAATAAGGCTATGGAAGATAAAATCATCCTCTATGGATGACATAAACATTAATCCAGTTCTTTCACAAATGACAATAAGTAACACTAGAATTATTAATACTAAAATTAATATACAATGTACAAACTGAAATACATATCCTATAAACAATATTCATTCAAGGCCAAAAATGAGCTCTAGAAAATACAAAACTACCAACTCTTCAGAATTCCTTGACTAAAGTTATTAGAATAGAGCTATGAAGGAAGTTAGTGGTGGCACAGGGGGCGGGGAGGAGGAGAAAGAAGAAATACCAAAAAAAAGTAAACTCTGTCTAACTGAAGAGTGTCTAAATAATCTAATCCCTATTCCAAAAGAGATCCCCATCTTCGATGTACATAACAGACTTCAACTTTCCCTGCTCTTATCTGATTTCATGGAAACTGTACAGGATAATGAATATAACTTTGTTCTTCAAAGTGTGGTCACATCATTCGGCTGTCTACTGGAAACGTAGAACCTCAGAATCTGCATTTCATCAAGACGCCCAGGCATTTCATAGGGATGTCAAACTTGCAGAAGCACTGAACTAGGACTTTGAAAATAACGGCACATGAACTGAAAGGACAAAAACGTGTCTGAGATAACTCTGCAGACCGACTATAACTGAGCTCATGCTGACCACCTATCTCTCTGATATGAGGGGAATGAGATAATGAAAAAGTGCCTGTTTACATCCTCTAGGTTCGAAACCAGAGGAGAAAAAAGGCACTAGAATTTCAGGAAGTGTGAGGAAAATGTTTGCTGTGAATCCCCTGCAATGTTGAAGAAGTTTCAGATTCACAGTAAAAATAATTAGTTTAGGGGCGCCTGGGTGGCTCAGTGGGTTAAACCTCTGCTTTCGGCTCAGGTCATGATCTCAGGGTCCTGGGATCGAGCCCCATATCGGGCTCTCTGCTCAGCAGGGAGCCTGCTTCCCCCCTACCCTGCCTGACTCTCTGCCTACTTGTGATATCTCTCTCTCTGTGTCAAATAAATAAATAAAATCTTAAAAAAAAATTAAAAAAATAAAAATTAGTTTAGACAGCATTACTATATAGTCAACAGTTTCTTATTTTATAAGACATAATTACACCTGTCTTAGTCTATCTAATAAGCTTCAATACCTGGAAAAACATCTGTAGTAAGTTAGCTTTATAGTCCAGATTCAAATTATAAGAAGTGACTCTTATGGAAAGCACTTTGTGAAATTTAAATTCTTATCAAGTAAATGGAGTATTATGCTACAAATTATTCCCTATGAGGACCTCACAGAACCACTGTCCGAAAAACTCCATTCATTTTGCACTATAACAAAATGGCATTTGTATACATCCAACCATGTGTGTGTATAAAAGGAAATAAAACCTAGAGAAATGGGCATTCCTTTAGCCGCAAATAAATGAAAATCGGGTTTCAGACTCTATTTCAAGGATTAACAAGATTTCTGACTCTAGGAGTAATTGGAAGGTTATACGGAAAGTGAAACGATAGGTGTTATGACAAGCAGGCAACCTTAAAGCAAATTAGGGCAATTGGGATATACTTTTCCTAACACTTTTGGCTCACTGTGACTCCAGGATTTCTTAAACACTTAATGTGCTTAAAAAAGTATAATATATGCAATTAATCTCTATGTGATGAACATGTAACAACTGTATGGGAATATTTTCTATGTTCAGCAAAAGGGCTGTTTAAAAATAAAAACCTTTCAATGAATAAACAGGAGGAAACAGCAGGATGAATCCTAATTAGTCTGAGTAAATCATAGTAATCCCATTCTTTAGCTGGCAACTAGTTAGAGAATGGGCATGCGAACCAGTTCTGGTTAATGGGGAATGAAGGAAAGCCTCCTACGGGCTTTAGAAAAAGATTCTGAATGGTTCCTTTGGCTTTGAAACAGTGGAAAGAAGGGAGTCTCTACTGGACACTATGTCTGGATATTACCCCTGGAACTCCAGCGGCCATTTTGTGACCAAAAGAATGGAAGTGGGGAAAGATGAGAAAAACCCTTCTTCCCGATAATACCACAACCTTGAATTAAACAAGAACACTGAGGAGCGCCCAGGCGGCTCAGCCGGTTAAGCATCTGACTGCAGGTCATGATCTCCCCGGTCGTGAGATTGAGCCCCCTATTAGGCTCTGCACTCAGAGGGGAGTCTGCTTGAGATTCTTTCCCACTCCCTTTGCCTCTGCCCTTCCCCTCCGGCATGCTCTCTCTCTCTCCCTCTCAGTCTAATTAATTAATTAAATCTTAAAAACAAAAGCAAAAACCAGGAACACAGAATTAAACAACCCTAGAGACATACTATTATGTATTAGGATGGTCTTTGTTATTTATAGCTGAAAGCATTGGATACTGATAATGACTGCATTTTAGGTTCTCTTCATTTAAGTACATGAGTGCAGTTCCTCTTAACTGGTGAAACTCCAATTTTTACTTAAGACCAGCTCCTGCAGAGCTTTCCCTGAGCTTCCACATGGACAGAGTGTGTCCACATGGACACACTCCACCTTATAAATTGCCCATTTTCTTATCTCCTCCCACTATAATAAAAACTTCCTGAGGTCAGAGACTTGTCTTTCTTTGTTCATGGATATATCCACAGAACTCTCCTAGCACAGCATGGACACAGAGGCTCAAACATATTCTAAATGGATAAGACGGAAAGAGCTTCAGGCTAATCACTGGCTAACTGACTACGGGCAGCTACTTAAGGTCTCTTAGCTTTAATTTACTCATCTGCAAACTGATGAGTAGTTTTCCACATGTTCTGGGTTCCCTAACGAAGCTCCCAAGGTATTGGGAAAGGAAAGGGTGCAGAGATGAAGGAAGGACAATGAAGGTGAAGGACGCTTCACTTTCGTATTTCAATCACAGCTGCATCACTCTTATATGTTGAATTTCCACATCAGATTTCATCAGAAGAAAAGTTCTGTTGTTCTTAACAACTCTAAAGTTCAATGAGTAGGCGATCCTTTTCAGATGGCAAATTACCATTTTATGGCATAAGCCAGAAACTGAACAAGTGCTAAAACCTTTCTGTTTAAATGCTACTGTTCAGCACCTTAAAAAAAAAAAAAAAAGATTTTACTTATTTATTTGAGAGACAGAAAGGGGGAGAGAGCGTGCGCACATGCTTGGGGGGAGGGAGTAGAGAAGAAGGAGAGGGACAAGACTCTGCTCAGAGAGGAGCCCAACACGGGGCTCAATCCCACACTCCTGAGATCACGACCTGACCCGAAATGAAGAGTCAGAGGCGAAACCAACCGAGCTACCCAGGTGCCCCCTACAATCCACCATCTTTAAAAGAAAAACAAAAACCCTTCCCATTTTCTGTGACTCTCTATTCCCTCACATAGACTTTTCATAGCACTGCTCTTTTTAATGTTTATGGTCTTCCACCCAGCACTGGTGAACCCACTTACCCAGTTATTAGGGCAAGGAACTTTTAAAATATTTTGTTCACTGCAACACTCCCAGTACCACTTACAACAGTGCCTTGGCATAAGCAGATGCTCATTAGCTGCTGGGTGGATCAATAAATAGGAATGAATTAAGCTGAAAGTTAATTTCGTTACTGGTCTCTTCTGCCAGAGTCAACCTGTAGAAATTAGTGAACTACAGTTGACTTGACCCCTGTAAGGATGCATGTTTATTAGCTACAATGCCAAAGTGAAAAACCATACTAATAGAATATGGGGGAAGCATACCTAATTTAGGTAAGGCTATATAAAATTCACAGGATAGTAGGGGTTTTTTTCATTCCCATGTTAAATCTGTGACCTCAACTACTATAATTCAAGTCTAAACCATCCAGGTTTATTGTGAATGAACCAAAAGAAGCACCTCAAACTTTAAGATGTTCCTCGAATCTCATACTTCTTACTCCTTCAAGGCTACTAAGTTATGATTTGTGTTCATACTGAGTGGTCCCAAGCAGGGTACATTTTTGATACTATAGAGCAATTTTCTCAAAATACAATTTCTGGACCACCTGTGAAAACCTAGATTTGTGTTCTCTGCAAATGGGATTTGTACCTAACCCTGACAACACTTTGTACTCTGATGTTTGCTAGCCAGTTTTTTAATCTCTTTCTCTTTCTTTGCATTTCTACATTCTACCTTTAAACATTGCATATAGAAATATCCTATGATTACAGTTGTCATGAGGTATGAAACCAATATTTGTAGCTTGAGACTGTGAAACTCTGTTAGCTGCAAGAAAAACTTCCCAACTATTTTATGATCCTATAGATATGAGATTACTTTTGGCCACTGGGCTCTAAGATAAACTATCTTTCATTCCACTTTTGTACAAAGAAGATACCAGGTTGATGCAATCTGTAATCAAAACATATTTATATGGAGAGCCATAAATCTTGACTTAATTATCACAAATATAATTTTTTTAAAGAATGGAGATGGTATCAGAAATGAGATTTCCATATCTAGACTACTTACAGAGATGAAGAAAGTCAAACAACAACCTTTACTATCTTGGGAGAGGTGGAGGAGGAATAAGACCGTGTATACATGAGGATGAGAGGAAGGGAGAGCATGACTTACAACACATGTTATAGTGGTAGTGTGCCAAAGAAACACAGTACCATAAACATGAGGAAAACTTTAGTATCAAGTCTTTTTGAGATTGGGCTTGTAAATGATAAAAATTAACCTGAGATAGAAACATATTTTACAAAAGAAGTGTACTTGTATAAGAAAATTACAAGGCATTATTGACAGAAATAAAAGACTGAAGAGGAAAGACATTCATATTCATGGATTGATAGACTGAATGTTGTTAAGATGGCAATATTCTCAGGGTGCCTGGGTGGCTCAGTCGGTTAAAGATCTATGTTTGGCTCACGTCATGATCTCAGGGTCCTGGGATTGAGGCCCACATCAGGCTCCCTGCTCAGAGCAGGGTGTCTGCTTCTCTCTCTGCCCTCTGCTCCTCTTCCTGCTCGTGCTCACTCACTCTCTCAAATAAATAAAATCTTCAAAAAAAAAAAAAAAGGGATGGCAATATTCTCCAAATTGATCCACAGATTCAATACATTCTTTTAAAATTCCAGGTGCCGGGCCCCTGGGTGGCTCAGTAGGTTAAGCCTCTGACTTTGGCTTAGGTCCCGTATCGGGCTCTCTGCTCAGCGGGGAGCCTGCTTCCCCCACCCCCCTGCCTGCCTCTCTGACTACCTGTGATCTCTCTCTCTGTCGAATAAATAAATAAAAAATCTAAAAAAAAAAAAAAGTTCCAGCTGCCTTCTGTATAAAAAGTGACAAGCCCATTCTAAAATTCATATGAAAAATGAAAAGCCAAAACAGAATAGCCAAAATAATATTGAAAGAAACCCTCCAAAACTGAAGGATGCACCATTCTCTATTTCAGAACTTACTATAAAATTATGTGGCAAGTAATCAAGACTATGTGGCACTGGCATAAAGCTAGACATATAGACCAATGGAACAGAATTGAATTGAGAGTTCAGAAATAACCCCCTACACCTATCATCAATTGATTCAAAAAATTTAATTGTGGCAAAAAAACCCCATAAAATTTACCATCTTAACCATTTTTAGATGTATAGTTCAGTTATGTTAACTATATTCACACTGTTGTGGAATGATCTCCAGAACTTTTTCATTTTGCAAACTGAAATTTTATACCCACTGAACACCACCTCTCTATTTCTCCCCCAACTCCAGTCCCTTGCAACCATCATGCTCCTTTCTGTTTCTATGATATGACTACTTTATATACCTCTTGTAAGTAAAACCACATAGTTTTTTTGTCTTATGTGATTGGCTTATTTCACTTAGCATAATGTGCTCATTATTTATCCATATTGTATATGGATATGCTGCAATATGTCAAAATGTTTATTCAAATCCCTTGTCCATTTTTAAATTGGGTTATTTGGGGGTTTTGGTGTTGAGTTGTTTTTTTTTTTTTTCAAGATATGTTTATTTCAGAGTGAGAGTGTGTGTGTGAGTGAGGGGAGGGACAGAGGGAGAGAATCTTCAAGCAGACTTCCTGCTGAGAATCAGGGCTCAATCCCACAACCCATGAGATCAAGACCTCAGCCAATACCAAGAGCCAGATCCTCCACCAACTGAGTCACCCGACACTCCTAGTCAATTAATTTTTGACAAGGGTATAAAAAGAATTCAGTGGATTTCCTCCTTTTTAAAGGCTTAATAGTATTCCACTGTATGTATATACCACATTTTATTTATCCATTAATTCACTGATGAACATCTGGGTTGTTTCTACCTCTTAACTATTGTGAACAATGAAGCAATGAACATATATATGCAAATATCTCTTCAGATTCTGCATTCAATTCTTTGGGATATATACCAAGAAGTGGGACTGCTGGATTATACAGTAATTTTATTTTTAATTTTTAAAGGACTCTCCATACTGGTTTTCGTTCCCACTAACACTGCACCAAGGTTACAATTTCTGCACATCCTTATCAACATGTTTTCTTTTCTCTTTTCTTTTCTAGTGCCTATCTTAATGGGGGTGAGATGATTGATATCTCATTGTAGTTTTGATTTGCATTTCTTTAATAATTAGTGATACTAGCATCTATTCATGTGCTTTTTGGCTATTTGTATATCTTTCTTGGAGAAATGTTTATTCAAATCCTTTGTCCATTTTTAACTGGGTTATTTGTTTTTTGTTGTTGTTGACTTCGTGTTATAGTCAATTGATTTTTGACAAAGGTACCAAAGCAAGTCAATGGGGAAAGAATAGTCCACAAATGGTGCTCAGACAAGTGGACATCCACAAACAAAAATAAAAATGAACCAAAAACCTAAATGTAAGAGTTGGAACTATAAAACTCTTAGAAGAAAATATGTGGAAATCTTCATGACCTTGGATTAGGCAATAGCTTCTCAGATAGAACATCTAAAGCACAGACAACAAACAAAAAATAAATTAGATTTTATCAGAATTAAAAGTTTTGTGCAGCAAAAGACACTAAAAGAAAGTGAAATAACAATCCATAAAATAGAAAAAAAAATTGTTGGAACTCATTTATCTGATAAGGACCTATAACCAGAATACATTTATTTTTATTTTATTTATTTATTTTTAAAGATTTGATTTATTTATTTAACAGAGAGAGACATAGCGAGAGAGGGAACACAAGCAGAGGGACTAGGAGAGGTAGAAGCAGGCTTCCCGAAAAGCAGAAAGCCTGATTCGGGGCTCAATCCCAGGACCCTGATATCATGACCCAAGCTGAAGGCATATGCTTAAAGACTGAGCCACCCAGGAGCCCCAAGAATACATATTTTTAAAAGTCAATAATAATTATAAGTTACAACTAACTCAGTAATAAAAGGACAAAAATCCAATTTAAAATGGGCAAACGAGGGACGCCTGGGTGGCTCAGTTGGTTAAGCGGCTGCCTTCGGCTCAGGTCATGATCCCAGCATCCTGGGATCGAGTCCCGCGTCGGGCTCCTTGCTCAGCGGGGAGCCTGCTTCTCCCTCTGCCTCTGTCTGCCTGTGCTTGCTTTCTCTCCCTCTCTCTCTGACAAATAAATAAATTAAAAAAAAAAAAAGGGCAAACGATTTGAACAGACATTTCTCCCAGAAAGATATACAAATGGCCAACAAGCATAAGAAAAGATGCTCAATATCACTAATTATTGAGAAATGCAAATCAAAACCATAATGAGATACCATTCCATAACCATTACAATGGTTATAATTAAAAAGATGGACAACAGGTTTGCCTGGCTGGCTCAGTCGGAAGAGTATGTGACTCTTGATCTCAGGTCCTGAGTTTGAGCCCACATAGGATGTAGAGATTGCTTAAATAAGTAAAACTTAAAAACAAAAAGGGCTAAAAAAGATGGACAATAGTAAGTTGCATATCCATATAATGAAATGTAAGTCAAGACATAAAGAGAAATGAAGTACTGATACATGCTACAACACGGAAGAGCCCTAAAACATATGGCATAAAAGCCACCATACACAAGGGGCCACGTATTCTATAATCACTTTATTTGAAATATCCTCAATGGACAAATCCAGACAGACCTAAAACAGAGTAGTGGTTGCCAGGGGTTAGGTAGAGAAGGCAAGGGGGAATGGCTATTAATAGGCTCAGGGTTTCTTTTTGGGGTGATGAAATGTTCTGGAATTAGTGGTGATTGTGACACAACATTGTAAATAGACTAAAACCCACTGAATTGTGTATTTTAAGAGAGAATTTTGTGGATGCCAATTATCTAACTAATTAAAAAATAAACAAAGCTTAGGCTGAGATTTTAAAGATAAAAAACAAAAATGCTAATATTCTACACATTATGATCCTATAATGTTTGACCTTCCTGCAGAGAGATCAGAGATCAATAGAAAAAGCAGAAATTTTGGACTAAGGCAAATATCAACTCAAATTTCAGCTTACTTGCGTACTAGCTGTAAGATCCTGGAGAAGCCACTTAAGCTTCTTGAACCTCAGTTTCATCACTTGCAACACAAATACTACTACTTATCCTCACAGGTTGATGTCAGTATTAAAGTGCTAGAACATCAGAGGCCTTCAAACTTTAGTTCCCAACCCCACTGTCTCTTATCAGTGAGTGGGGTCATTCTCAATAATTATTGTAGAGTTAAAAATACTATTATATTACCTGCACGTAAAGAACGAGAGTTCTTTTTAACAATCAGGTTTGTATTTCTAGGAAGAAATCTTGCCTCACCAACCCTTTACAGAAAGGGAGAGAACTGCAAGGGAAAGAATTCAAGCACAGTGACTGCAAAAATATATATTGAGTAACTATGTGTACTAACAAGCATTATGCTAGATCTTGGGATGCAACTCTGAAAAAGGAGGTGGGGGGTAAGGGGAAAAAACAGGCAAACACATAAATACAAAAGAGCATAATAAATGTTATGACAGGGGAAGTAATGTGCCACAGGAAAAATGGGGAGGGGGTGCAAGACCTCAATAAAGGAGGATTTTGGCCTCATTAAAACTAGAAATTTCAGAAAAACAGAACCCAATACATTGAATTGTCTCTTCAATTATAACATTTTTTTTTCAGGTTAATTTACTTATAACAGGAGAAAGAGAAAAGGAAAAGGTTTGTATTCATGGCAGAGCTGGAATTTTGTGGGGCCAATAGAAAGTAAGAAACCCCTAAGGGAAAGATAAATACGGGTGTGTATGTCAGAATCCATTTGCAAAGACCGCCTTTCCTAAATGGATCCTTCTGAAGTTGTTCTTAATTCAGCCTCTGGAGGGTGCTTCCATATTCTAATAAAAGAGACCATTCCCTCATGATTCTCTTTATCTAAATCCTCTGTTTACCATGTGGGATACATGTATATTTCATATAGGACCAGACACAGAAGAATACAAACCCAAGGCAAATAGTCGATGTAAAAAAGAGAAAGTCCCTGTTTCTGTATCTATGGAGAAGGATTTGGGGGCAGAGGAGAAACAAGAAGCACCACGGAAGATCTCTTATGCAAACTTCAGTAGGGGCAAGTAAGTTCTTTTTAACATGTGTTTTTAGAGGTGCTAAGTAGAACCATGTTAAATGAGAAATGAAGTGACTTTTCCCTGTCAGTAGGATGCCAACTGGCTTAATATTTTTACACAAGAAAAGGAGAGTCAGCCTACCGAACTTGTAGTTGGTTTCATAGTTTGTACTTTGTCTTAAGAAGTAATAGTAAGTCTGAGTTCATTATTTCATTAACAAGACATTGTATTCAAAATGAATTTTTATAAATAAAAAAAGTTACTTTATTCCAATGAAAGGAATCCTATAATTAAAGGACTCCCAGGGGCAATCCCTTTGCGAAGGGGGCAGGTGGGAGGCTAGGAATCCCTAGCCATGTCACGGAACCTTTCTAAAGTCTCTGTTTTCTCGGAAAAAGTAATAGCATCTACTTCAGAAGGTTTGTGTGAAGATTAAATGAGAAAGTGCATGTAAAAGACTCAACATGCTTTCTGACACAAGGTAAATAATGAACATATTTTGCTATTATTATTATTTATGAAGTTAAAATTGACAACTTGTGGGGGCATCTAAGTGGCTCAATCAGTTAAGCGTCTGCCTTCAGCTCAGGTCATGATCCCAGGGTCCTGCATCGGGCTCCCTGCTCAGTGGGGAACCTACTTCTCCTTCTCCCTCTGCCGTACCCCCTGCTTGTGCTCTCTCTGTCAAGTAAATAAATAAATAAATCCCTTAAAAAAAAAAAAACAAACGACAATTTGTGCTCTTTTTAAAATACCTCAATGTTCAGGGCGCCTGGGTGGCTCAGCGGGTTAAAGCCTCTGCCTTCAGCTCAGGTCATGATCCCAGGGTCCTGGGATCGAGCCACACGTCGGGCTCTCTACTCAGTGGGGAGCCTGCTTCCTCCTCTCTCTCTCTGCCTGCCTCTCTACTTGTGGTCTCTGTCAAATAAATAAATAAAAATCTTTTAAAATATCTCAATGTTCAGACCACAATTTCTCAAAACAGAATTGTGTCGGATTTATCCGTGTGGCTATTTTCTGGTAAGGTGTGTCTAAGGGCTAAACATGTTGAAGTTTATTTAAAGGTATTTCTTTTCTTTCTTTTCCTCCTTATGTTGTCCTGTCTGCTGTATAAAAAATGGCAACCTTGATACTCATTAAAATCATTGCTGAGTGATTCCCCTACAGTTTCTAAAGGGTGCAAAAAAATTATTTAGGGCTGCAAATATCATACAAGAAACAGATCTAAGGTAAAGCAGTAGGAAGCATATTTCACTTGCTACAATTTCTAAACCAGTTTTACTCCTAGCAGCTTCTCGCTTCTTGTTCCCTGGCCATTTGGGGAGAGACAAAATTGATTAGACATTTATTCCTTTGCTCCTATTCCCCGTTCAAAGGTTTCTCTCTACCACCCCGACACACTGCCTGCTACATATGTCTAATGTTTTAAATAAATTCCCTTCAAAAAAACTGACAAAAGTAATTTTATTAATGATATATTACAACAAAATGCACATTCTTGGTTTCTCTTACTTTAAGATTTCTGCTCTTAGAACACATCAAAATAATAATTGTAAGTGAGAATCTAAATGCAATGCAATTGACTTAATCCCACTTTTCATTTTGTTTCCAGAGGAGATAAATCTTTTTTCTCTAATAGTCTAACAGTCATTAAAAATTAAAAGAGTCTAACAGTCATTAAAAATACCCTATCTTTAGGGGCTCCTGGGTGGCTCAGTCGGTTGGGTGTCCAACTCTTGATTTCAGCTCAGCTCATGATCTCAGGGTTGTGGGATCAAGCACTGTGTCCAGCTCTGTGCTCAGTGGGGAGTCCGCTTGAGACTTTCCTTCTCCCTCTATCTCTGGCCCTTCCCCTGCTCGCATACACTCTCCCTCTCAAACAAATAAATAAATAAATCTCTTTTTAAAAACATTTTTATTTTATTTATTTGACAGAGAGAGAGCGAGAGAGAGAACACAAGCGCAGGAGAGGGAGAAGGAGAAGCAAACTCCCCGCAGAGCAGGGAGCCTGATGCGGGGCTTGATCCCGGGACCACAAACTGAGCCAAAGGCAGACGCTTAATGACTGAGTCACCCAGGAGCCCTAAATAAATAAATCTTAAAAAAAAAAAAAAAAATCCTATCTTTACACTGTAGTCAAAAGAATAAAAATAATATTCCACTTCTTGTCTATCAAATTAGTAAAGATTAAAACAACAATAACACTCAGTGTTGGCTGAGGCGAAGGAAATGTACTTTCCTGAATGGCTGCAAGGCAGTCCACTGTACTTTGTTTTAAAAAGAGGTAAAATAACCTCAATAGAAAACACCAGAGATCTGGATAAAATACAGTACATTGATATAATACCATGGTATATGATAATTATAAGTATTATAAAATAGATGGGAAAATATTCATGGCTCATTAAGACTATACACTCACATGAGTATCAAATATTGACTACGTGCTAGCAAAGTATAGGGTTGGTAGTAGACATTGTCCTTGTCTTCACAAAGCTTACCAAGTCAGCCTTACCAGGTTGATGTAAGTTTTTTTTTTTTTTTAAAGATCCTATCACCTTTTTAAAAAAAAGATTTTATTTATTTATTTATTTGAGAGAAAGAGTGAGAGAGGAAGAGAAAGAGAGAAAGGGAGAGAGAAAGAGAGAAAGCATGAGCAGGGAGAGTGGGAGAGGGAGAAGCAGACTCCCTGCTGAGCAGGGAGCCCAATGGGGCTCCATCCCAGGACCCTGGGATCATGACCTGAGCCAAAGGCAGACGCTTAACCGACTGAGCCACCCAGGCACCCCAGCAATCTGTGTTTTAATAAGCCCTGCAGATGATTCTGGTGCATGCTAAAGTTTGAGAACCACTAGCATATAGGTTAGAGTCAAACGTATAAGCACAGAGGGACAGTGAAAAAAGTTAAGAGTCACTCAATTACTAATCCCTAGGGAAGGGAAGAGCCATGGCAGGCACAGAGGAAATAAAGAGATGAGAAGTGAAAGGCTAGTATACCTGTCACCCAAAAGCCAAGCAGAAGAAAATATGATAGAAGTTTCTAAAGACAATTTATTCTGGTAGGGTCAGAGACAAAAAGACAGACATAGGTACACGCATACTTTCATTTATTACAGACACCACCCCCTGCCCAACACCATGAGGATCATACTGCACTGAAGAAAAATATTATTCAGGATATATTTTCCATATTAGTTTTCTTTTAAATAAGAGAAATCTGTAAATGAAGTAATACAAAAATACTACTATAAAATTACATTTATTTTTATTTTATTCATTTACTTTATTATTTTAATTGCAATTCAATTAATTAACATATAATGTATTATTTGTTTCAGGGGTACAGGTCTCTAATTCATCAGTGGCATGTAATACCCAGTGCTCATTATAACACGTGCCCTCCCGAATGTCCATCACCCAGTCACCCCACCCCCCACCTCACTTCCCTCCAGCAACCCTCAGTTTGTTTCCTAAGATTAAGAGTCTCTTCTGGTTTATCTCCCTCTCTGGTTTTGTCTTGTTTCATTTTTATTATTACTCCTTTTTAAACAGCAGGGCTTGAACTCACTACCCTGACTTGAGATCAAGACCTGAGCTGAGATCAAGAGTTGGGTGCTTAATAACTGAGCCACCCAGGCATCCCCAAACTGCATTTCTTTTCAAAGGAAAGGAGATGGATATTGGGGAGGGTATGTGCTATGGTGAGTGGTGTGAATTGTGTAAGACTGACGATTCACAGACCTGTACCCCTGAAATAAAGAACACATTATATATTAAAAAAAAAAACAAAACCAAAAAACAAAAAACAAAACCTGTGGTTAAAAAAATAATAATAAAACAAAAAAAATAAAAAGAAAGGAGAAACTGGTACATCTTACATGTGTAATTTCATTTAATACTTATATAGTTCCTTCAAGGGGGAAGAGAGAATAGGCTGTAGTTTAAAAGGAATGTGGGTCCAAAATAAGTTGTTCTAAAGACTGGAGACGTAACAGCAAGCTAATCTACTGACAGAAAACATCCATGGGTGGTGGGGTGGGAGGGGGGACTGATGATTCAGGACAGAGAGAAGGAGGAGATGTAGATGAATGGAGATATATAGGCACAACTAAAAGTTGTCTTTGGCTAAGTACATAGACCAGAGGTCAGCAAGTTACCATACATTTTTATATGGCTGCAAGTTCAGGATAGCTTTTACATTTTTTTAAACGATTTTATTTTTAAGTAATCTCTATACCTAACACAGGGCTCAAACTCACAACCCTGAGATCGAGAGTCACATGCTCTACCAACGGAGCCAGCCAGGCTCTCCAGTTCTTACATGTTAAAATGATTTCTCAAAAAAGAAAAAAAAAGATGGAAAAATATTTTGTGTCAGTGAAACTGTAAGAAATTCAAATTTCAGTGTCCATAAGTGAAATTGTATTGACCCTGGCATGCCCATTTGTTTCCATACTGGGCAAGACTGCCTTCTGGCCTACCAGCAGAGAAGAATAGCTGCAACAGACTCTGTGGTTCTCAAACCTGGAAACACTTACCATGTAACACATACCACAGAACACCTGCTGACCCCCAGGGGAGACAGTTCATCCATCTGTGCTCTAAAACTTGTATGTATCTAACTAGAAAAGAAGGACTTCAAATGATCTAGATATTTCTATCAATGACGATAAAAGCCAGTGTTGAAACACAAGGGATACATTCAACTGATTTCATCCAGCCAGCGGTTCGTCAGCTGACAGTATTTACTGAGTCCAGGGTCAACCACTGGAGATACAAAATGCAGAAAATACAGGCATGGCCCTTATTCTCCCGGAATTTAGATTCTCATGAGACAGAAATACAAATAAGCAAGATTATATAGCTTGTGATAAGTGCTCTGAAGTAAACACACACGATGCTGTGAACAAAAGGGAGTCTAGGAGATAACTCTAGACAGAATAGTCAGGGAAGGTGTTTCTGAGGAGGCCACAAGGGCCAACCATGGTGGTGGGGGGGTTGGGAGGGATGTGGTGAATAAGGGGGACTGACAATTAAATGTTCTTACATTTCTGCAGACATAGAAACATAAGAGGAAGGAGAAATTCATACATTGTTGAGTAGCACATTCATGGAACACTTTCCCTGATGAATTTTCCAATGGTATTTTTACTACAAAGTATACACAGTGTAATTATATAATGGGTTCATATAGTCTGGGAACAAAATACAAATTAAAACACACACACACACACACACACACACACACACACACCACTGTATAATTACTTAATTACCCGAGAGATAGGAATGGTTCCAGAAAACCATTTCCGCTTATCAGGTATATACAGTAACAGTCTTTTTTTTTTTTTTTAATGGGGGAGAAACATGCCACACAATGTAAGTTTTACAGGACACTGGCAAATGCAAACATGCCAAAGGAAGTATAAATGGTAGGCATTTAATTGCTTAAAACAAAATTAAGCTTTTCCTACTTTTTTACTCTATGAATACATCACAACAAATAAATATCAATAATGAGCCTAAAAGGATAAACAATACTAGAAACCATAGAATGTTCTTCAGTTCTAATTCATACATAGCTAATGCAGCATAATATATCAGTTGAAGCCTGACAAATGACAAGCTCTGAACTTTGGGAAATAGTGTCATTTGATTCTTAATTCTAAATTTCTTACTTAGCATATACCAAAACAACTGTTTAAGATACAACCTGTCCATTCTGTGGGTTGGCTATGCACTTTGTTCCATGTTAAAATAATTCTTTCATTATCTTGTTTTTCAGACACAAAAAATAACTTCCTACTAAAAATTTCAGCAGACTGAAGTAGTACAAAATAAAACATTCCGTAATCTTCCAGATATTTACAAATTTATGCAATTCTAGTTTATTTCTCCTCATGAAAAATAGAGAAAACATGATTTTCAACCATTTAAGAAGCCAGGCACAGGTCTATCGAAATGTACGGTACATTCAATGTAATGATTCATAGTGTCTCTAACAGAAAGATTCAGCAGTTCTCAATCGAGACCTTTATTCCTTCTCTGAATAAATGATGCCTGAAATTTTTATTCTTGTTCTAATGGAATTTCAATGGCCTTCACTGCAAATCTACTGGAAATTTTTGCATATTAAGTGGAAAAAATTAAATGATGTTAACCACATTTTAATGTGATTAAGGCTGACAGGGTCATTATTTCTGCTAATCACTCAGTTTAAAAAGCTCAAACAAAACTTTATAACAGACAAGGTTTTTAATTTTCTGTATATCTTGTTGAAATAAAAAAAAAACTGTAGAAGGGAAAAAACCATACTACAGTCCTTGACAAAAACCAATGAGTAGTTCCTACAATTTACAGATGGATTTCATTATACTTAATCTGGTGATGTAAAAACAAAAATGCAAAACAATCTTATACTGCACATGCTCCTCTGGTTTCTTTCTTTTTAAACACAAAGAGGGTAAGGAAAATGTGCTTTGTAGAATTTTGAGTTCTGTGTTTCCTATTTGCTGCTAAATGGAAACAAATATAGTTTTTTCTTTAGATCTTACAGCAAACTAAAACCAGAATTAATGCAGAATACTGCCTCAAACAATTCTTCAATGTTCTATTTTTTTAGATTAATCTATACCATGCTACTACGAATATTTCAAATATATTAGTGTAAACTAAAAATCTTCACTGATACAAATCTCCAAAAAGACTGGTACTAATTGCTATTAGAAGAATAATTGGAATTCCAATGACTAGCAGTACTTATAGACAATTTGTCTTTCCTGTTTTATGATATGATATTTACTTTGTTCACTGATCATTTTACACCAGAAACTTAATTACTTAAGATCACAGATATATATTCTATATAATTTTGGTGCTTTACTTGGACAAACTTATTTTTTAAAGTACAACATTCAATAGCAAACAAGCAAAAATCAGCAGGGACTTAGCCAAAAAGACTTAACCATACTCTACTTTTCTGAGCATTTCAATATTCTCCATAAAGAAGAGCAGTTAAGCTAGGTATATAACCCATACAATTACAAGAATGAATCAAACACCTCACTACTCTTTTTACTGGCTGTGAACTGCTTAACTAATACTGGTCGTGGAAATCATCTTTATCTTTCAGCTACAAAAATGGTAATTTCTAAAAATGATTTGAGGACTGTAATTCATTTTGACATATAACATAATACGACGATTTCTAATCCAGTTGTAGTTTTTATAAAAACAAAATTAATCATGTTTTAGAAAAATATGATGAGCAAATTATTTTTAAAAAGAAATACACACCTGAAGTTCAGTCAGTCTAATTCATACTGATTCACCCCAATCTGGTAAACTTAAACCAAATTCAATGGCTACAAGCAAAACATTGCATACATAAAAAAAGATTAAGTAAATATTTTTTTTTTGCATTGTAGTTTTCTAAAGCTGTATGAAACTATGATCACTACAAATAATAGTCAAACTAACAATTATAAAACTTAAGCTACAGGTGCAGTACCTCTATCCAAAACAAAAAAACAAAAAAAAAACCCCAACCGTGATCATTCTTTTCATGGTAAATTACTCAACTGCATGCAAACAGATAAATGAGTTTACCTCACTGATCACAATCTCAGTAGCTGACAAAAGCAGAGCACCTGGCCAATAAACAAGTCCTTTGAAATTCAATTTCGTACTAAAGTTGGAAAAACTGCTGTTCTGTTTCACACTGAAAATCATAACCAAACTACTTTTCAGCAAGAAGATCAGCCTTTTGTGACGAGAAAGAGATTAGGGTCTGTAGGAAATTATATAAATGTCAAGAAGTTTGATATTAATGCTGCACTATAGTCATAATCTTTGATGTCTACACAAAAAATTAATATTGTTGAACTTCAAAAAAATTTTAGTGTGATGCTATGCACTGGTGCATCAACTAATAATCCTCCAGAATTTCTGTGCTCATCTAAAGAGTCCCTGCTGAATGTTCTAATGCATCTTATTGTGAATCTTCAGCAAATAAAACTTCATGTATGAGCTCATGATGTGCTTTGCTGCCAGAAAGTCACAGACTCTGTGGGAAGCTCTTTATCTTCCCAGCAGTCAGTTCTCCGAGAACATCAGTGCAGCTACTGTAGTTACCTGTAGATTACTTGTATTTTCTCACATCTGTGTCCAGCAATCTAAACCATGATGATAAAGGGTCATTAGGTTTTGAGTGAGGAAGGGGATGGACTAGACAATTTGCTCTGATAAGCTCCTTGTTGGGAGCTCCAGTTTAGAATGTGAAATGTCGGATATGTATAGTTTTACACTAGAAGGAAAAAAAGAATTTCACTCTTCTGCACTGACAATTAAAAATGATGCAGTTTAATGTCTCACTATACTCTGTTGATGCACACTTCCTCTGAGGGATTTATAATTAAAATTATTTAAGAGAAATAATTTTCTGTTTGTAAAATGGACATCTACGGTCTATTAGCCACAAAGAATTCAGGTACAATTACTAAGATAACTGCTGTTTGGAGCACAGCAAAGCAATTTCCCACAGTGGGACTTACAGTTCAATTTACCAGTTGGGCAAATATTTTGTGCTCTGTAGTAGCCTAGAGAGTTAAAAACTATAGGTAACATTCGAGCAGTGTTATACTTGGAGAAAAGTTTCTTCAATCCAAATGGATGGCTTAGGTTTCAAAGTAAAGAAAATATCCTAAAAATATTTCCCCAAATTAATATTATATAATCTTAAAACTAGCACAAAATACAGTTGTCGCAGAAACTCTGACTGACCTCCTGTCCTCCCTGAAACATAGCTCATAATTTAGAACTCAACACTGTATTTTATTTTCATATTTGTGTTGAAGCATAAATCATTCTGATACTTAATCACATTTTCTTAGTAATCAGCTGATAGAATACGTTATATTCTTGATTAGATTATAGAATGGGAATACTAATTGCTTAATTTTAAATGCCTTGGAATAATAGTGTTAGGTTACAGAAATATAAAAAAAATTTTTTTTGGTACCCTTCACTTATTTTCTGGCACAGCACATACGTAGGATGACAAAAGTATTTTAGTTTAGGAAAAGAAAACAGGGGCTTTAAAAATGCTCGCTAAATTAGCATACATAATTTACCTCTTATTCAGGTATGCTTATTTTAGTACAATATTGTGTCCTCTACCCATCTTCTACCAAAAGGAAATTTTAAGAGGCTAACAGTGACTAGAACTAATAAAACACTGCCCTACCTCAAAAAAAACTACATTAAAATTATAAAAGTATGTGAATAAAATCATCCAGTATTTTAAGATGAAACATCAAGTAGTGATTTGGTTGTTTTCAGAAAAAGTCTTAAAATGGTATTCATTTGGACCATTTAAAGGCTTACCAATGATGCTCGAGAAGAAAAACAGAAATATTTATTGTCAGAGTTGTTTGGTAGCACTAAACACAAGTGAGCTATATTTTCCAACAGGTTAAGGATAAATTAAGCATTTAAAAAATTCCCCTGTTCTTCCTCTCAAATACATGAATTATCTAAAATCCATTTATGAAAGAACATAAGATGGGAGATATGTCACTATTACCAATGAAGAATCATTTTTAAAAGTAAAAATTATTGTAAAATATAACATTGGGGTAACTAACATTAACATCTTAAGGCAATACGAGAACACAAATCCATAATAATTATTCATACACCAAGCCATTGTAAACCTAAATCATTTCTGAAGACCTGAATATGTCAAGAACTTTGACAATTATGACTGGAGCCAGGAAACTGTAGCAGTGCAGAATTTCTTATGAATTTCTGCAGTTACTTTTTATAAATGCTGTCTTGGATGACAGCTTAATGTGTACCACATGCAATATTTATTCTTCTTCAGTGTCAGACTGTCTAGCCATCCAAGGGAATACAAAGAATGTCACTTATTAGGATAAAAGCACAAGGAAGGTAATCAAGGACATATGTAACATCAGCCAATCATGCCCTATTTCAACATCCTATTCCATTCATAACAGTTCAACAATTATTTGCTTACTGATAACTTGCTTTCAGGCTGTTTGTGTTCACCATAATGGTGGTTTGCATTTATTTTGCTCTTTAGAATTGGACACTTGCTGTGCCATACATGTTTGTCAAAACTTTATATCTTCTGTCAGAAATGGCTTAGCATATGAAATAATTTCTATTTGTCAAGAACTACTAATACGACAATCAGTAGCCCTTGATGTCAATAGGGCACTGAAAAAACTACAAAACAGCAAATGTATAACTATTAAACATTTCATAGAAAAAAATTCTATAAGTGATACACAGTAAGAAAGTCATTATTATTAGCTAAGCCACACGGACACACCTTCCCCTGCTTACGGCTAAGGATGCTTTAATAGGCATTGCTTTTTCTTTTGTTTCAGTGTTCCAAGATCATGAAGCTGACAGAATATCCCCATCTAATCTGGTAGTCTTTAAACTATAAATCCAAGATGTCTAAGTAATAATACCAGTCACATTAAAAAACATACTTGGCCACCCATACGAATTTCGCTTAATAATAGATGTAAAACCATGTCCCATCATACACCATAATCACGAAATGTGCAATTACAGAAACATAATTAATCATACTGAATCAGAAAAACTAACCAGATATGACTTCAACAATGTATTCTAATAACATTTAAAGGCTTTTATAAGTACCAATTTCCAGAGACCTACCCAACTCAGATGTTTACCTCTTAACATAGCAAAGGAAATAAAAGGTCGATATTCTCCATAGTCTCTCAGTCTCTTTTTTCCCTCTTCAGTCTCTATCCCAGATTTGGCCTGAAGTAATATTCTACCATGTGAGAAATATTCCACACAAACTAACCCACTTTAATCCACACTAACTAAGCCACTTAAGTGGTTTTTTTCTGACTCTTACTTGGATATTGTACAAATTAGTTTGTGTGGAATGTTTCTTACTTCACAGAACTTTACTTCAGGCCAAATCTCCCCACCCCACTCAATACGTGTCTTATAAGATTAAAGATAAGATTAAAGATAATGATATCTTTGGAGTTTTCCAGCACAAGAGACAACATACCAGTGACCAGGCAAATGTTCTCCAAGACCACTGACTCCAAACACCTTAAAGTCAAGACCCCTGACTTCAGGGAATGAATGACTTCTGAAGGACACCTGGACGCTCTCCTTGTTCTGACCAGTTCCTGAACACCCAAACGACCTGTGCACCAGACCACCATCACCAGTAAAAACCCCAGACCCCAAGCAAAGATGAGACTCATGCTCTTTTCCTTTCTGAGTTTCCCCGGACACTCTGTCCATATCTCTATATATTTATCTTCAATAAACTGTTTTCACTTTCAAAAAAATAAATAAAACATTTTTGTGGGTTTTTTTTAGGGGGGAGAGGCAGAGAGAGAATCTTTTTTTTTTTTTTTTAAGATTTTATTTATTTATTTGACAGACAGATCACAAGCAGGCAGAGAGAGAGGAAGGGAAGCAGGCTCCCTGCCAAGCAGAGAGCCCGATGCGGGGCTTGTTCCCAGGAACCTGTGCGGGGCTTGATCCCAGGAACCTGGGATCATGACCTGAGGAGAAGGCAAGGGCTTTAACCCACTGAGCTACCCAGGCACCCCAGCAGAGAGAGAATCTTAAGCAGGCTCCATGCCCAGTATGCAGCCCAAGATAGGGCTCGATTCTACTACCCCGAGATCATGACCTGAGCTGAAATCAAGAATTGGATGCTTACTGGACAGATCCACCCACGTGCCCCTGGATTTTTATTTTTTAATTTACATCTATGAACTGTGTTGTAAACCATCAATTTTCTTATATAGTAAATGTTATAATGTACCTGTTGATAGGACTAGGGAAAATCTATTTGGATAAAGTGGAAAGGTATAGGGATAAGTCTTGATTAACAAAAAGAAAAACACAGCAAGACTTTCTAAATGCTACTGTTCCATTTAAAAGTCTTGAACAGAAGTTCCTGAGTGGCTCTGATAGTCAAGTGTCTGCCTCCGGCTCAGGTCACCATCTCCAGATCCTGGGATCAAGCCCCATGTCGGTCTCCTAGCTCAGCAAGGAGTCTGCTTCCCCCTCTTCCCCTCCGTTTCTCCCCCTGCTTGTGCTCTCTCTCTCAAATGAATAAATCTTAAAAAAGAAAAAAAAAGTCTTGAGCATTCACAAAACAGTAAAATCTCACCAAAGAGGAAATTTGGTTATATGTCCAAACAAATTTTTAACTGGATCCTAAAGTTAATTTGGAGATGGGGAGGTGAGGGAAGGCAAGAGGAAATAAAAATACAGTGAAAGGAAGGAAAAATGTAAGTGACCATATCCTTGTAACTTTTAGAAGACAGAACACTACTCCTAATATTTCGGAGAAATAAAACAAAATGGGAAATTGCTATCTTTTTCCCAAAATTCTGGTATAATTAACATACAGTGTTATATTCGTTTTGGGTATACAATATGATTCAACAATTCTATACATTTCTCAGTGCTCATCAAGGTAAGTGTAGTCTCAATCCCCTATCCATTTCACCCATCTCACCACTCACCTCACCCAGTAACGACCAGTTTGTTCTCTGTATTTAAGGGTTTGTGGGTTTTTTTGTCTTTTTTTCTTTGTCCATTTGTTTTTTAAAATCCCACCCATGAGTAAAGTCACGTTTGTCTTTCTCTGACTGACTTATTTCACTTGGCACTGTACCCTGTAGATCCATCCATGTTGTTGCAAATGGCAAGATTTCATTCTTTTTATGGCCATGTAATATTCCACTATATACATATACACATACCACATCTTCTTTATCCATTGATCTAGAGATAGGTATTTGGGTTTGCTTCTATGTCTTGTCTATTGCAAATAAATATGGGGTACATAAATCTTTTCAAGTTAGTGTTTTCATTTTCCTTGGGTATATATCCAATAGTGGAATTATTGGATCATTATTTTCCACAGGGGCTCTACCAATTTACATTCCCACCAAAAATCCATGAAGGTTTCTCCTCCCTCCGCTCCTTCCTTCCTTCCTTCCTTTCAGATTTTATTTATTTGGGCACCTGGGTGGCTCAGTGGGTTAAGCCCCTGCCTTCCACTCAGGTCGTGATCTCAGGGTCCTGGGATCAAGCCCCACATCGAGCTCTCTGCTCAGCACGGAGCCTGCTTCCCCCTCTCTCTCTCTCTACCTGCCTCTTTGCCTACTTGTGATCTCTCTCTGTGTGTCAAATAAATAAAATCTTTTTAAAAAGATTTTATTTATTTGACACAGAGAGAGACAGGGAGAGAGGGAACACAAGCAGAAGGTGTGTGAGAGGGAGAAGCAGGGTTCCCATTGAGCATGTGGGGCTTGATACCCAGGACCCTGGGATTATGACCTGAGCCGAAGGCAGACGCCTAACAACTGAGCCACCCAGGCGCCCCAAGGTTCCTTTTTCTTCACATCCTTGTGAACATTTGTTGTTCCTTGTCTTCTTGATTTTAGCCAATCTAACAAATATGAGGTGATATCTCATTGTGGTTTTGATTTGCATTTCCCTGATTAGTGATGTTGAGCACCTTACCATGTGTCTGTTGGCCACCTGTATGTTTTCTTTGGAAAAATGTCTATTCAGGTCCTCTGCCCATTTTTTAATTGGATTGTTAGGGTTTTTGTTTTTTGTATTGAGTTGTGTAAGTTCTTTCTATATCTTGGATATTAACGCCTCATCAGACACATCATTTGGAAATATATTCTCCAATTCAGTAGATTGCCTTTTTGTTTTGTTGGTGGTTGCCTTTGCTGTGCAAAAGCTTTTAATTTTTTAAAATTTTTAAAAATATTTTATTTATTTATTTGAGAGAGGGGGAGGGAGAGTGAGAACGCATGAAAGAGGAGAAGTTCAGGGGAGAAGCAGACTCCCTGTGGAGCTGGGAGCCTGATGCAGGACTCAATCCTGGGACTCCAGGATCATAACCTGAGCTGAAGATGCTTAACCAACTGAGCCACCCATGCACCCGCAAAAGCTTTTTATTTTGGTGTAGACCCCAAGAGCTTATTTTTCCTTTTTTTTTTCCTTTGCCTGAGGAGACATATCTAGAAAAATGTTTATACAACCTATGTCAAAGAAATTACTATCTGTTTTCTTCTAGGAGTTTTATGGTATAAGAAAGCGGTCCAGTTTCATTCCTTTGTAGGTAGTTTTTTTCCCAGAACCATTTATTGAAAAGACTGTCTTACCCATTATATATTCTTGCTTCCTTTGTCACAGCTTAATTGACCATATAATTTATTTATTTATTTATTTTTATTTCCATTTCCTTTATTTCTAATCTTCTAGCTGTATGGGTTTCTGTGCAATTTTCACTAGAATGCAACTAACAAAACAACAACAACAACAAAACAACAAAAAACCACCATGCACTTCTTTTTCCTTGAAAGGCTTCCTATAAATGCAATAAAATGTTTTATACTTTTTCTCGTGAGTTCAAGATAAAAGATGTCTTTAAAATGTTTAACTAGGTTTCTCACTTTATATCTCCCTAAGTAAATAGGTAAATATTTGTGTTCCATGGTTGGTATGAGGATTAATCCAAATAAGAGAACGTATTATGGGGGCACCTGGGTGGCTCAGTGGGTTAAGCATCTGCCTTCAGCTCAGGTCATGATCCCAGGGTCCTGGGATCAAACCCCATGTCAGGCTCCCTGCTTGGCTGGGAGTCTGCTTTCCCCTCTCCTTTTGCCTCTCCCTCCCCCCAGCTTGTGTGTACATACTTTCACTCTCTCTGTCTCAAATAAATAAATAAAATCTTAAAAAAAGAGAGAGAGAGAGAACATACTACATACTATGTAAGACCCCAAAGTCCAGCACACAACACATGCTCAACAAATGGTAGTATTTTGCCCAAGACATATGTATATATGTTCTTTCCAATATACTGCTATGCATGAATGTAGAATTTAAACAGATTGTTATACAAATTATCTATCTGTACTTCATCTAATTCCCACTCCCAAGAAGGTCTCAAAAACAAATCTAAGTTAGTGAAAATACAAGGAAATAGAACAAATTACTATGTGGTTTAAAAACACACACAAAACAACCAAGTGGTAGAAGAAAGTACTTACCTTAAAAAATGATGGATGATATGTATATTCTATGTAAAAATATATAAACTACTTTAACAATTATCCCTAGAAAAGGCTATTAAATTGCTACATGTTTGGAATATAGTTTTTCATGACAAATTACTGAAAATTAAAACAGTTTAGGCAACAATTTTTATATTATATTCAGCTGGCATTCTCTAATCAGGTTATAGAGAATTTTTAACTTCAAATTTCACAGTGCATTAACTGTTTAACAACAACAAAATCTTATCTAAATGAAATTTATAGTGATGGGAAATGTAGCTAGTATATGACCTATTGCTCAGGCCTTGTCTACCTTTCCTACTCCTAAGGGCCCAAAGCTGAGACACCATGGCATAGTAGTAAAGGTCACAGGCTCTAGAGATAAACTGCTTAGGTTTTAATCTTGGCACCGAGGACCGGCTATGCAATCTTGGCCAAGGTCCTCAAGCCTGCTATACTTGCTTTGCCTTCCTTAAAATAACAATATATCAATTTTATAAGGTTTTGGGGAGTCTCAAATGTAACCGGAATATAGTTATGTGTTCAGTAAGTGTTGACTTGATGCTGACTACAACTAACACAACATTTTAGGCATATGAATTTGTTATTCATCTAATTCATGGTATTCTTTCACTCCCCTGTTCATTTAAACACAAACTCCTTCACCCTTAGCAGTGCAGAATTACTCTCAACAAATTGTATGGTATGCTAGAAAGGGGAGGCAAATTCTGCTTACCATATTAATATATATATAATGATCTGTGGTTATAGCTATGTTTTCTGGGGTCTATTCTGTATACTCTTTTAGACATGGCAACTTGATGTAATTTTAGTTTTAATTTCAGTAAGAGCCATTGTACATTCTCTAAGAAATTTTTTTTAAAGATTTTATTTATTTTTTATTCGACAGGCAGAGATCACAAGTAGGCAGAGAGGCACACAGAGAGAGAGAGAAGGAAGCAGGCTCCCTGCTGAGCAGAGAAACTGAGGTGGGGCTCGATCCCAGGACCCTGGGATCATGACCTGAGCCGAAGGCAGAGGGTTTAACCCACTGAGCCACCCAGGCGCCCCTCTAAGAAATTTTTTATACACTGTGTATGTTTAAAAATGGATGCTGCGGTGGGTGCTAAAATATACTGCTGTAACATTATCACACAGTTTATAAAAGGATAAGGCAAGGCAAAACAACAACAGCTAAAGCTTATTATCCTAAGAAAGGCACACAGTTGTCATCTTGACAATTCTCTTTTATTTTTTAATTTTTATTAATTTGACAGGGAGAGAGAGATCACAAGTAGGCAGAGAGGAAGGCAGAGAGAGAGGGGGAAGCAGGCTCCCTGCTGAGCAGGGAGCCCAATGTGGGGCTCGATCCCAGGACCCTGAGATCATGACCTGAGCCAAAGACCGAGGCTTAACCCACTGAGCCACCCAGGCCCCCCAATTCTCTCCTTTTATTAACACTAAACAATATGGTGGAGATGATATTTTCTGAGATAAAACATAACAAAATGCTCAAGTTATTTAAAGCAATATTTTCAAAGATATCTGAAGGTTCACAAATATATCTTGTTCTGGCATGTGTGGAACAGGCATTAACATTAAAGTCAAATGGGTTTATTTCTACTACTTGTCTGCTCCAAGAACCTGGGCATGTTCTTCAGTCTGTCCAACTGCCTTATCTATAAAATGGGCATAATCATATCTGTGCTTCAGAAATATTCATAAAATTTTCCTATGTTTCATCTATTCTTCTATTAACATCTTATCAACTTCTAAGCTCAAAAGGGTGCCTGCCAAAGAGCAGGAGCTCAATAATAAATGACGGTTTGTCAGGTACGTCGTTTGGTTTGGTACAGGAAAAGCTAAGTCAATGTCATTTAACGGGACGGTAGGGGTAAGACAGACAAAAGAAAAATGGCACCATTTAAGGCAACAATTTTAAATACAAATTATCTATGAAAAATACTAGTCATCTTCCTGGTTCAGACATTCAGATAGGCTCTTTGTAAAAAACCTTTGAAACATCATTTAAAATAAGAAAAAAAGCCAAAAAAATGATTACCAACAGACATTATTTCTCTTTTAAATATCAAAATGCACTAAACCCAAAGATGTCTTCCACAGACTATACAGTTCCTTTTTGAAAGAATTTCTAAGGAAAACGTTGATAATCGTCAGGAATATTGATGACTACTCATTGATCTTAATGGCAAATGCTTTAAGTATTAAAACAGTACCTTTGTATCTTTATTAATGGAAACACTAATTTCATTTAGCTTTTAGCTAATACGTTAGCCACTCCTAACCTAAAATGCAGATCTCTTAATCCAATGGTCAAGCCATATTTCATTTTAGTGAAAAATCAATTCAAAGCCAAAATAGTATGGTGTTGTGTGGCCCAGGCTGGGATTTGTTTGAGGTTCCGATGAACTAATGTAAATTATGATGTTTATAAAGTTTTGACAAATGTTAAGTTGCTGTTTTTTAAAAAAGATTTTATTTTTAAGTAATCTATATCCCCAGTGTGGGGCCTGAACTTACAACCCTGAAATCAAGAGTCGTAATTTCTACCAACTGAGCCAGCCAGGCTCCCCAAGCTATTTTTAGTAAAGTTCAATCTACTTCTTCGAGGTCATACATTGAGGGACTTTTAAAAGAAGTGCTTTAGGAGTGGTAGTGTGGATCACCAAAGACAAGGATGAAAAAGGAAAGACAAAATTCAAAGTAAATCTATATTTGCAAACACTACTTTAAAGGTTGTTTAAAACACCTAGCAATCTAAAATCTTTCTGGACTACGGGTGGCTCAGTTGGTTAAGCTTCTGCCTTCAGCTCAGGTCATGATCACAGGGTCTTGGGATCAAGTCCCACAATGGGCTCCCTCCTCAGCGGGGGGTCTGCTTCTCCCTCTCCCTCTGCCTGCTGCTCACCCTGCTTGTTTCTCTCTCTCGATCTCTCTCTCACCCACTCTCTCTCAAATAAATAAATAAAATCTTTAAAAAATAAAATAAAATATTTCTGGACTCTAAGAAATTAACTATCGCAAACCAGAAGATAAATGTGGCCATTCTTAAAACTTTGAATTCACTTTTACAACATATTTAGAATATATTTTAAAACCTATTGACTTGGGACATCTGGGTGGCTCAGTTGGTTAAGCCGTTGCCTTCGGCTCAGGTCATGATCCCAGGATCCTGGGGTTGAGTCCCGCATCGGGCTCCTTGCTCGGCGGGGAGCCTGCTTCTCTAGCTGCCTCTGCCTGTTTGTGTGTACACTTTCTCTCTCTGGCAAATAAATAAAATCTTAAAACAACAACAACAAAAAACGACTGACTTACAATGTATCTGAATAAGAATTTACAAAGTTCTTTTCAAGTGGTTGTTTTCAGATTTTACTCTTTTTCAATGCTCTGTCACGCATGCCTTTGCATTTGCTGTTCCCTCTCCCTGGACTGAGTTTTCTTCAGATTCTCTCATGGTATATACTCCCTTACTTCATAAAGGCCTTCCTTAACTACGTACCCTAAGATGGCCCCCCTCTTTCCCCTGCCTTATTTTTATTCATTGTTTTAGTTATCTCCTGACATTAAATATTAAATATTTGTTCACTGGTTGTCTATTATTATCTCATGAGAATATAAGCCTTAAGGGTTTTTTTTTTTCTGTTTACCATCTAGAATGGTACATGATACACAGTAGGGCTCAATGATTGTCTGTTTACAAAAGAAAAAGAAAACATAGTACCCACCTCCTCAATGAGTTCACAGTCTTCATAAGAAACATAAATTTGAAATTTATATTCATAATCACAGTTTTTATGAAATTAATTTCTCTTCTTAAGAAAGCATTTAAAAGACTGATGGATACCAATGTGCAGCCCTAAGTTTTATAAATAGGGGTGTACTTAAAGTTCCTAAGTCAGTTATTTTAGAGCATATTTTTAAGGAGATTTTAAAAATTGGTTATAAAAATGGTTACAGATACCAAAATATGTCTCATCCAAACAGCACTATTTCTACTATACTGTAAATTAAGTAGGCTTTTGAAAGTATTTCATAATCTAATGTTTTCAATAGGGAAATGCTTTCCAGGTCACATCAGAATAAAAAAATATGATAGCCTGAGTAATATAATTAGCCTCAAATACAGATTATGTCATCCTACAGATAGGTTTTATTTCTACTTTGTTCTCATTCTAGCCAAAGCAATAGCTGCTCACTATGAGCAAAGATCGTAACATGGTGAGACCCAGAAAAGACTTATTTTCAAGGGCTAGAGATATGAGAGAGGGAATGAGAGTAGGGGAAAGATCACGTCTTGTCTCCCACCCAGCTAGAAAAGTTGCTCATAAATTGCAACCTCAGAAATGTTCTATATAGTTCCACAGTTAGGGGGAAAAAAAAAAATCCTACCATGACCAACCTGTACATGAGGGTTGAGAAGGTACTAGATATTTGCATGGGCATCTTTTCTTTGTGAATATGATATAATCCAATTCATTAAAATCACAAAATTCTAGCACTGGAAGAGGGAATCTTATAGATGATCTTTACTAACTAAACTTCACTGCCTCACCTCCAACACACACACACTTACATATTCAAAAAAAATAGGGAAAATGAGATATAGGAGATCACAATGAAACTATTTTAAAAGGCTTTTTAAAGAATTAACAGCCATTTTTCAAAAAAAAATTATGCTATTGTAATAAACAATGATTTCATCTAATGGAAGCCAAGAAATAACAATAAAATCCTCTAGGCTGCCAATGGTAAAGTCACAGGGCCCAAAGTGAGGACACAGGGGAAGAGTCATGGAGGATGATGGTGATATCATGGGAGTTTTCTTGCGACTGCTACTGTACAATAGAGATGATCCTCCGTTGTTTTGTTTTGGAGTACAACTATTTCAAAGCATCGAACTACAGCTGTAAACACATGTATCATACTTATTCCTTTATCCATATTATGAAAAGAAAAACCAAGGGAACATATCCAGAAGATACATTTAGAAGACTAAACAAGTCTATTCTCTATTATTGTATTCTTTTTGAGTATGATAATTAAATTTGGGAAATATTGTTTATACAGAAAACATTTTATGTGAACATTCTGATGAACTGTCTTCAATATGTGAAAGACTCCGTAATTTTCCTGCAAAGACCCAATTAACAGCAAATAAGGGCCATCACACTAATATTTCAAATTCTCAAGTAGCAGTATTCTTAATATACCAAAATTTGTCATAATATACACTACCTAGTTTATAAATAGACTACACCCTCAAAGTTTCTTAGAATTCATTTTCTTTCTTTCTTTCTTTCTTTCTTTCTTTCTTTCTTTCTTTCTTTCTTTCCTTTTTTAAAGATTTCATTGTTTATTTCTAGAGAGAGAAAGAAAGTGCACGTGAGTGGTGAGGGGCAAAGGGAGACAGAGAATCCCAAACAGACTCCACACTCAGCACGGAGAGATCATGACCTGAGCCAAAACCAAGAGCAGGATGCTTAAATGACTGAGCCACCCAGGCACCCCAGAATTCATTTTCTTTATAGACCCATGTTATTAATGGTACCCAACATTTTAGTCTAGCCCTCAATAGTCTAACTCATTATGTAGTAGCTGGACTACAACATTAACTCCAAAGGTAGCTCTTGTCACCGGGGAACACAGGAGAGAACAGTGGAAATAATACCCCTTTCCTATTCTGCACAAGCAGGATATTAGACAAAACACCAAAACTGCCCAAAATGGCACCCTCTCCTTTCCTTTTCTATAGCCTTCTCCTAGGAAAAACTTACTCAGATCCTGTATACTGCATTAAGGCTCCATTCTGATCCCTTCACAAGGCCCTGTCTTATATCTCCTAACCCTAACAGTCCTAAAATTTCTAGGGTCCAAAATTCTTCTCCACCTCTACCAACTACTACTAGTCAAAACTCCTATTTTATGAATGGAACTCATTCCAACTCACAGTTTTGGAAACAAAATTTGATCTAGAGCTCCTTCATCTCTGGGGCATGAATTTTTAAAAATATTAATAGTCCTTGAATTATTCACCAAAGTAAGTGGGGTAGAGAGGCAGGAAAATTCTTTTTTGTACATGAATCATTTGTAATTTGAAAAACACTATATAGGTCTAACTTTCCCTTTCATTTCTTAGATTATGTATGTGTGTGCATATATGGGAACATATATTTTAATTTCATATAAGAGAATTCTAGAGAATACTTGTCTGTTTTAATATGGAAAACATTTTAATTATTCCTTTTTTAAAAAAATTTAATTCTAGTATATTAACATACAGTGTTATATTAATTTCAGATGGAGAATAGAGAAATCCAACAATTGCATACATTACTCAGTGCTCATCATGATAAGTGTACAGTTTAGTCCCCATCACCTATTTCACACATCCCCCTACTGACCTCCCCTCTAGTAAGAGAACACTTGTTTTTTAAAAGTGCTTTAGTCTCTTAAAGCTAGAGAGAATTCTGTGAAACGTTTTCCTATTACATGCAGTGAAATTCTTCAGCTAATTTAAGAAAGGTAAATGTCCTACTTGATAAATTATATCACTCATAAATCAGTAAGTCAATGTGCTAATGAAAATAACAACTGACCCTCCCAAAATGAATACTTTCTCAAATTCAATGAACCATTTTGCAAATAGAAATTATTGTCTGCAAACAGTATTGGACAAAAATGCAAATAAGCCAGGGGAAATGCATAATACAGTGGGTAGCATTATAAATAGCATTATATTCCTATAAAAAGTTGTGATTTCTTCTACAGTTATCTTTTTTATAATATGGAATCAGAGTTGTTATTTGGTTTTGTTATGACTAAGCACTCTAGGGTACTAATATCACTTGATAAGAATATGAAATTGCTAAAAAGGCACCCAAAATCCATTTAATGAAAGCCAGAAAGAAATTCACAAGTATTATTACATGTATATGTATGTACAAATCCAAAAGTACATTCCAAGTAAAAAGATGTCTGAATGGGGAAAGGTCTTTTCCTTCCCACTTCTTTAAGAGTTCCATCTCTTAAAATTACAAAAAGAAAAAAAAACTGTTTTGCTTTAGTATATACATTCTTTTAAGCTCTCAAGACTCTGATCAAAGAAACTGGGAAATAATCAATTCCACAAAATCCATTCACCAGAAATTATTTGAAATCCCAGCTTGTAGTGCATATGGTACTTTTTCAAAGCTTTACCATAATACAAATTAAAAAGCATATAGTTGAGAATCATCTAGTAGCAAAAACAAAAGACTGTAAAACAAATTAAGAAAAATTTTTAGATTCATTTATAACTTAAGTAAAATTAAGAATATCTTTACAGAAGTTCACCAATTTAATCAATCCCATATTTAAAAAGAATTGCTTAGACTTCTAGAATACCCTTGACCTGCCCTATCATTCCTTCATATCTGTCAAAGGAACATATAAGCACTAGTCCCCATAAAGGAATCATCATTAAAAAAAAGTATTTGAGGGGTGCCTGGGTGGCTCAGCGGGTTAAAGCCTCTGCCTTCGACTCAGGTCATGATCCCAGGGTCCAGGGATCGAGCCCCACATAGGGCTCTCTGCTGGGTGGGGAGCCTGCTTCGTCCTCTCTCTCCGCCTGCCCCTCTGCCTACTTGTGATCTCTCTCTCTCTCTCTCTCTCTGTCAAATAAATAAATAAATAAATAAATCTTAAAAAATAAAAAAGTATTTGAGTTATGCAAATTATTACGAATTACAGCTTATAAGATTTAATTCAGCTAAAAAACCCCTCACTTGTTAAAATAAACCTACCAGCATTATGTTGTGATTTGAAGTAGGTAGGAACACAGTCAGAATAAATAATGTATTCTCATAGGCTTCACAATGTTAAGTACTTCAAGATGAAGCAGACACAACAACCCCCCAAAACCATATGAACCACAAATGATAAAAAATAGGAATCATAGTCCCCCTAAAACACTGTATGGATATTTCAGGGCTTTTTCTTTGCCAGACTAGTAGACGATAAAAATATTTAAAAATCTCATACATGTGAATCTTGCTTTATACAACAGGGTATGTTTCTGAAAACTTTATGTGAATTAAAACTAATTTCACATCTACTTGAGAAGCTCCTAAACTAAAATGAATAATTTTTTAAGAATACTTATTCTCATTTTATCTCTTTCAAGTAAATCAAATGTATGACGTGATTTTTCCCACAGCAGCATAAATTTCTAGTTTCAGTAAATAATCTTGCCAGAAATTGATGACTTCTTAGAATAGTTTTCTATAAATAGTTTTGCCTTTACACAGATATATATACGTACATGTATATGCTTATTGTGTATATAGATATATAGACATACAAAATTGTATGTAAAAAATGAACATATTTCCTTCTTCATGCAGGGCTGCTGAGATATAATAGTTGTAACTCTTACACACACAGTTCAAGAAATCAAGGAAATGTTGGATTTATTCCACGATTCTCCCTCTAACCAGGCACACAATGCATAGTATCCCAAACTATTTCCAGTTGCTGTATACAAATTTTGTGGAAAACTAACAAAAACAGGAAAGGGGGGGATGAAGGGACTGAATCACAGAATTGTAAGAATTAATAAAACCTTTTTCTATTTAGAATTCAGTTAGTGAAATAGACACACTGCCCTTGATTACACAACTTAAAAGACAGCAAATATTTATCTACCTATCTTGAATCAATTCAATACCCAGATTAACTGACTCATACAATATTAGTCAAAGGGTAATGTTTATTGACCACAAGCCCACCAAGGCGCATGCAAATATACGTGTTTATATACATACACATAAGAAGTCTGAATGTCTTAAATGTTAGATATATTTTCCAGTTGAATATTAATACGTAGTATATAATACGCAATAAAATGGAATTATCCTTTACCAATAGTTTTAAGATAGAGGCAAGTGAATACCTTGGAAGCTATGTAGGTATACAAAACATCTAAAATTAGTTTGCTCTACTGATTTCATAACTAGATGGCATATACTACTTACAGAGCAACAAAGGTGCAAAGATTGAAATTTAAACCCCTAATTAAGCAATGGTTTGACAGTTCTAATGTCCTGTACCTGCCCTGCCTGATGCCATAAACTCAGTAGGCAATCTCGAATGAAAATTAATACGGCATACAGTACAATTTTAGTTATTTAAGTAACAACTGATCGTGTTTAAAAGATGAAATCCCCCAATGTTCAAAAACCCTTGGCACTCACCAAGACAACAACTTCGGCATTCAAAGAAGAGCTATTTGTAATAATAAGAAAGGTTTCTGTGCATTCCCCTTACAACATCTTGATTACTGTCATCTGATCATAACACAACTTTAACTCGGCTGCCATGTCCACTTCTCTTCAAGCGGTTAGGTCTTAATCATAAATCAACGAAATGACTAATTCAACACTTTTAAACCAGTGAGGTGATGCCTCGAGCTATTTCGGTGTCTCACATCTTTAAAAAGGTCAATGTACCTACTCAATAACAAAATAGACTTATCTTTCAAAATGCTTCCTTCATTTCTAGGATTGAAAAACAATGTTACCATTTAAATTTAAAGTAAACTCTAACTAGTAATTAAAATGTTCCTTTTGTCTGAAATGGTGACTCACTAAAATATAGTTTCCTATATTCTTCCTATTCCTATATACTACTCTAACTAGTAATTAAAATGTTCATTAGGTCTGACACGGTGACCTACTAAACTACAGTTTCCTATGGTCTTCCTCTTATGGCCAAAATCACAAATCCTTCCTCCTCCTCCTCTTTCCTGACCATTTAAAATAGTTTTCTAGATCTAAAAGACCCATGAAAATGGTTATTACTGCTTCCTGCATCAGCCTTAATTTGTTACACTAATATTACATAATATTCCTGCATCAGTCTTAATTTGCTACACTAATATTACATAATAACTTTAAAAAACAGAAACTTTTTCTTTTGCTAAAGGAGCAACTAATGCAAGCAAATGGAGCTTATATATAAATGCTACCAAAAAACAAGATGCTAACACAAATTAGAAGGATTTAGTAGTTAAAATGTATCTTAACTATTTACATCTGCTTGCAGTGTTATAAACGATGAAAACCTAGTGTTCATATCCTTCATAATAAAAATTTATTCTGCACTTTAATACAAAGGCTATGTTGCATAAACAGAGGATTTAAAGCTGTAGCAGAGTGGCTGAATGAAAGGAAAATGGCAATCTTTCTGGCTCCAGTAGATGCCATTCCCTATCACACAATGTTTCCCACTCATAAATACATGACAAATACTTCCTCAATCATTTTTTACGAGCAGGGATGCACAGGGGGTAGTCAATGGCTAGCTTGAGGGAAAATAGGAACAGCAGGCGGCAGAAACTGTACAGAAAATGGCTATGTGGTAAATTCTCTTCTGGAACATCACTCAGTTACCCAGTCTTTGATCTTTCAGCTACAATTACACTAACTTTCACAAGATCTGATTCCCCCCACCCGCCCCACCAAACATACACACAGCCCCAAACCAGATCATTAGTTATAAATAAAATCTAAAATTTGGTTTTATAAATAGGATCATCCATACCTCTACATCTTTATAAATTAAAATTTGCTATTTAGACAAGAGTTTGCTTTCAATTGGCTATAACCATATCATCATCACAACTGGTCTCACAAAAAACATGGGGTGTCTGGCGACAGCTAAATCACAGACTGGCGTCTCCCAAGCTGTCTGTCTACCATTAGGGTCTGGGAAATGGTATTTACTATACAATTAGAGCCAGGGAGTTCTACCTGTAATCATCCAAATACAGGTGTGAGGAGCCCCTTTGGGCAAGGAAACTGACTCATCCCTTTTCATGTAAACTTTGATGTCTGTATTGTTTCATGAAGCCTGAGGAAACCTTACCATTCATACAACAATAAGATTTATTAACTGAGGTCAAGTAATAAATTCTAAAATTCCTTCCCAAAGGTAATAATTTTTAACACATTAATCATCAAATTTATAAGAATTTGAAATAAGACAGTACTGATTATTTTAAAGTTAATTATCTATTGGAGGACACTGACCAGTAAGAACTGAATTTTCATGTTAGGTTTATACTTTCTAGAACCCTACCAATAAAGAGGACAAATTCAGTTTCCTATCAGGAACACAAAATGTCTTAAAGTAATATCAACGGGGCATTTTTAGTTGCAGTAATTTCACAGAATTTATTCTAATCATTTATTGGAGTTAACCATCTGACATTAATTATTGTTTTGGCTTCCAGTCTATGAATGTTTATTTTTCAGTTTAAAGCTTCTCACTCTTTGATATCATATGGAAATGAGAATTTTTAATGGAAAATTGAAACCATGTGCATCTAAGTACTTAATGAAGTACAGGGAAAAACCGACAATATATTTTAGGAGAACGTAGATATTTTGCTCCGGATAGTTTTGATTTGTTTGTATGACTTAATAGTATGAAATACTGAGGGTCCCGTGAGGCAAGTCAAAGTGAATGCAATGCCAAATGTGCACATGCCCACACGTTACATGAACATATGAGTTTTTGAAGTTATTAGTGAACGAAAGAAAACCTTGTACATTTGGGTTACATGTCAAAAATGACAACGCATGAATGCGCAGTTTTTACCTTTGTACACTTTACAAGTATTTGAAACTGATACCTTCCTTTCCTCTCCCCTCTCATATACAGTTTTTTTAGTTGAAAAAAAATTTTAAAGCATTTGATCTGGATTTTAAAACTTACGCTCAGCTATAATCTCAAATGGGTATTTTTAAGGCCACATATAATATCAACAGTTAGAAATTCCCAGTTTAAAAGTTTTATTGCTCTAACTACATTTACTCTCATTTTGCAAAGGAAACAAACAATAACGTCTATTAAATTTAAATTTAATAAGTAAATACACATGATTCAATATTGCCTAATTTAATTCTGTTTGTTTTTTCTTACATTCTCTCAGTGTAGATCAATTAGGAGATTCATCTCAGAATGTACAAAACCAGACAAAGCTCTCTCATCCATTTTAAACTTTTTAATAATAAGGAGAAAAATATTAAAATCTAACATAGCCTTAAGTTCATATGTACGTGTGTTTATGGGTAGAGCCAAAATATGTCTGAATATCTGAGGGGGAAAAACTTACCATTTGTTCTTCTTTCTAATGTAGTCTTTTTCAGAAAGATTAACCAAGTATACCATTGGTTTTGAAGTCAGAAATAAGTGCTTATTCAACACTTCAATCTAAAGTGGGAGATAGAGAAAGAATCTTTTTTAAAAGTTGAGCAAGTCATTGAGTAACTTGAAAATAAACTCTTGTCAAACACGTAGCCATTTTCATTTTCAAAATTCTTGTTTCTAAGAAATTAGCAGTTATTAAATATCAGGAGTAGGGGAAAAGAAAATAGTAACAAGCCTGGGAGTAAGCAATCATCGACTGAAATAAAGTTTAACTATATATAAAATAATAGAAAATCTAATTTGTTCCCTAAGAAGTCAAAGCCAAGGCAGGAATAGAAGGCATGATAGTTATAACTTACCTCTTTGTCGTTCCAATCATGATAGAAGCGAACAGGTTTCTTTTGATCTATAACCCAGGATTTGACTTTGCACATTATATCCTGCACAAGATTGAGAAAAAAGTAAATACAAGATGGACACTGAACATTTAGATACTAAATACTAAAATTAAAAGTTTTCAAATCCTCAAAGTAAAAACAGTCAATTTTATATGAAAGGGGAACTAAGTCACACACATAATTATTTTTTAATAACTCATTAAAAATCCAAATATCAATGGAACATTGTAGCATTAACATTTTAATATATAAAATGTGGAATACTAGCAAAATTAGTTATAGTCTTAAAAATTTCAAGACGATTCACATACACCAAAGACTGTAAGAGCTAATAATATTTCAGCATCACCTAGTGATGCCACTTACAAGATAAACATGCTTATTAGGAAATGGAGGGAGGGGGGAATACTGGACAGAGACTGAATTATAATTTTTTCCTTAAAAAGAAAAACAAACAAAATAGACAAAATTGAACCTATTATTGATGATCTACCCTCCAAAATATTAAATCAATTGGCCAAACCCTTTTAATTTGGAATTAATTTTTTGCCAACACCTTCTTCCTGCCCACTTCTCCTGTCCCCGCTCCAACATGCCCCCCCCCCCCAACCTGCCAAAGCCTCCATTACACAATGGCAAGAGCCCTGCACTGGTGACCTCCAACCAGCTGCATTCACTTTCAGAACATCTCTCTCTGCTGGAAATCTAAAGGCCTTTTAGTTAGCAAGCTAGTGTGCATTCAGAAGGAGTAACTGCAGGAAGAGCCCAATGTGCTTTGTTTCTCTAGCCTTTCTTCACAGAAAGATTAATCATCTGTGAAATGGAAACGGCAAACAGCAAGTGACACAAACTGAACCCTTCAAGTCTTTCCTCATCAGTTTTGTGGTTCTGAATCTAAAAGCTGCGTGTGGCAAGATTCTTCTTACAGGCAGGTGTTAATAAAAGGCTCTTGGGTCTGAAAGGTCAAACTTAGCTCTTCCAGAAGAAGTGCGTTTGAGAGTCATCTGGTTTTTTGTTGTTGTTGTTAAAGATAATTTATGGATATGTTTTAAATATGCATTTCTCACAAATTTATTGTAATACACAATTATCAGTAATAGATTTTTTAGGCTTTTATCAATGTATTTACTTTACCATAAATCAGTTATTTTTCTATAAATATCCACTTGTATAAATTACCTCAATATTTAGTATACCTTCCTTCCAAATCTTGCTGTTACCAACAGGAAAAATAAGGAAAAAGCCCTATGTCCTTAGATCCTGATTTGAAACTCTCTAGGAAAAGGACTTCCCACAGATTTTAACAAGGAAGGGGCAAGCTGAAAACTTTTAATGAAATCTAACATGTTCTGCTTAAGAATAATCACTTTTACTCTTCTGTAACTGAATTTCACTCATAAATGTTTAAAAGTGGCTAATGTAACACCATTTCCTACAAGGAGAAGATCAAAGTGCTATATTACAAATGCATTATGATTAAAAAAGCCCTGTGCAGCCTTGCTATTAACTGTTCTTTAAACCCTAAAAGGCTTCCCATAGATCTCACTTGGCACTGCATATACAACCTTTGACAAGTAATGTAGACCATTTTTATTCATTGCCTAAAATTGTAGGCAATTATGTGCGTCACACTGGCCACCTGCAAATTCTGAATGCCTGCTCCAGTTGTCAGTGCAAAAAACTAATGTCGGAGGGGATTAATCTAGGGGGAGAGAGTCCTCTTTAATGGCTCCAGCAGGTGAAATGGCCCAGCTGGTTACTATGATGAGTGGCCAGAACAGCTTATGTAGAGACACGCAATAAGATTATACAAAAGAAGGAGAAAACAGTGGTACCATCTTATATTTGGTTCCATTAGTTTTTTCAATTAAAGAAAAGAGAAGAAAATAGACAAAAGGAAGCCAAACCAAAAATAAGGAAGGAAATTAAATTTTAATCATATAAAAAGTACAAAGTACTGTTGTAACTATAAACATTTTTACAAAACCAAAGGGCCTCAATAAACAATGATCACCAGTGAAGGAATTTCAGTATTTCTCTTTCATTTTAAATTAACTACACAATCACTCCAGACATTGAAATCTTACCACATAATCTTTTTTTTTTTCTCCTCACACCAACACATTATACTACCAATTAGAAACAGTCGAATTTTAAAGAGAATTCACTCGTAATTAAAGCTCTCAAACAGTATATTCATGAGAGCCACATTCAAACCTTTTAAGAAAAATTTAGAGTATAACCAAGTATTTGACGAGTTGAAAGTAAAAATGTTTTAAAATTTAAAATTCTTCTTTTTTACCCAATACTCTTCATTAGCTCTATAAAAGATTGAACAGCCAAGAAACCACCTTAGATCATTAAAAGATGCCAGTTTACTGAAGACAAAACAAGATCCCTCTCAGATAAGAATATCACACATAAATGATCATTATATGGTATAGTTGTGATGTGCTGTTTTTCTTACTTAAGAATTAATTTTAATTTTAGCAAAAAATTAAAAGATGTTTTACGTTCCTTACCTGAAAAACTTCTAATCAGATGAAAGAAAACATTTGGACAAATTTGTATATAATAATGGACTAAAATTTTTCTTATGCTTATATATATAAATATATATATCAACACTTATGATGAGAACAATAAAAGGTTCCAGTTAGCTGAATATAGTTGACTGAGAAAATAATCTAATACATACCTACCCTACTCCTAACAATTGGGAATACAATAAAAACACAAAAACACCTTAATGCTTAAGGCATCAGAAGTTACTTTAAGATTTTATTAATATCATGGGGCACCTGGGTGGCTCAGTGGGTGAAAGCCTCTGCCTTCCGCTCAGGTCATGATCTCAGGGTCCTGGGATCGAGCCCCGCATCGGGCTCTCTGCTCAGCAGGGAGCCTGCTTCCTCCCTCTCTCTCTGCCTGCCTCTCTGCCTACTTGTGATCTCTGTCAATAAATAAATAAAATCTTAAAAAAAAGAGTTTATTAATATCCTTAGCAACATCATTATGGAGAAATACAGATGGAGGAGGAGAACTTTTGTTTTGATAACTTTAACGAAGTCCTCACTTTCAAAATCCTATACATATGATGACGATTATGCAAAACTTCCTGGATATTTGAACTTTTTGGTTATTTTGCAGTGGTGTGAGTATACTAATTGGAGAGGTAATAGCTTAATGCTTAAGTGTGAAAATAAATCCTAGGTTTACCACTTACCAGGTCTGTGACCTATTACTTCATTGCTTAACATTGATGATGATACTATCTACTCCCCGGGGTTGTTGTGAAAATCAAAAGAGATAATGCATATGAGGTGTTTAGCACAGTCCTTGGCACAGAGTAAGTTCTCCATAAATGTGAGCTGTTGCCATTGTTATCATGATAGGTGACAGATTAAGTACTAGTCATCTGCAAAATGGCAACAGAATCTCTTGGGTACTCCCTTAAAGCACATATACACCTTCTCCAATATGAATATTGTTCATTAGCCCTTTTCTTCAAATTTCTGAAGGCTTACCAACAATACTGGCTTTCTTAGTGAAATCTCAATTCAGGTGTCTAGTCTTAACAAAAACTAGTTTTTACTGAACAACTACCTTTTAACTGAAAAGAAAATCCAAACTCATCTTAATTCCTCACTCATCTGCTTTGACTCTTCTTACTAATAGTCTCACATTTAACTTAAGAAGTGTTCTATTTTCTTGATATATTTTATTATTGTTGCTAATAGCAGTTGTAATGTATTTAGGCTCACAGAGAACATGTGATTTGCCTAAATTCCCACAGCCAGTAAATAGCAGAGCTAAGGTTCAAATTCAGGTCTAAGTGACTCAAAAATTCATGTTCTGTTCAATCACCCTGGCATATTTGTCTTCCTTACTGTTTTTCCAATTGCTCTTTGTTTAGCCTAGCTAGTTATTCCCAAGGTTGTTATTCCAATCCTCATTCTTGATCCAAGGTCATCAAAGAAATTTAATATTCCTCCTATTTGAGATTAATAATACCTGTCAATCCATCACAAAAGTAATATTTTTCTTTGCATACAATAACTTACCTGACTCCAAGACTACATACTAGACTTCTCTATTTTGGTATTCTTCTGTTTCTTAGCAAGAATTATTAATCTGTGACCCATAAATAGATTTCAGGGATTTCCTAACACCCTGAAGTTGTATATAAAGTTCTATGTTTATGTGCCTTTGAGGGATGATGGCATTTATCTTCCAAATCCTCTTAAAAGGAATTCATCGTCCCCAAATCTAAGAACCAGGTTGTGAGTGACTTTGTAGCAATACTCAATGCCCCCAAAACAGCCAATTAAGTAAATGTTCTAGGTCCATGGACTCTCAGACTTGAAGCCCAGAGACATTAACCGAAAACTTGTTGTAGCCAGAGCCTCACCCAAATTCATCTGTACTGGTCAACATGCTGATAAAAGTTCTACACCTGGGTGACTCAGTGATTAAGCATCTGCCTTCTGCTCAGGTCATGATCCCAGGGTCCTAGGATCGAGCCCCACATAAGGAACCTGCTTCTCCTTCTCCCATTCCCCCTGCTTGTGTTCCCTCTCTTGCTGTGTCTCTGTCAAATAAATAAGTAAAACCTTAAAAAAAAAAATTCTAGCTACTACAACATATAACACAATTTTAGTTAAAATCATAACAGGGATGTTGGAGAACATTATAAATTGAATACATTATTATTCTAAAAAAATGAACTGCTTGAGATAAAAAATATTTAGAGAGAAAAATACATGACCTGCCTTGCTATGTATTAAACCATAAAAGTACAGTAATTAGAATAGTATGATACTAGCACAAGGAGATCTGGATTAGGAACAACCTAAAAAGCCATTAACTGGAGATTTGCTAATAAATTATGGGATATTCACATAACAGAACAGTTTTTATCCATTAAGACAAGACATAGCTGTATGTACATTTGCATGGGAAAATGTCCAAAATGCTTTGTAAATGAAAAAAAAGCAGGCTCAGAACAATGAAATAAAGCTAAGAGTATGAATTTTGCCACCAAAAACATTTGGGCTTGAGTTCTGGCTCTGCCACTTTCTACCTGTGTAACTTTTTAAAAGTTACTTAACATCTCTAATTTTACTCTTGTAAAATTAGGATAGTTCCAATTCAACATATGGTGATTATTAGGATTAAATAAGAAAATACATGTAAAGTAACTGCCTCAGCTCCAGATACACAGTAAATACTAAATAGGTATTAAGTATTAATATTTATGGAAGCTGGTTTTTTTGAAAGAATCAATAAGATCGATAAACCATTGGCCACACTAATCCAAAAGAAAAGAGAGAAAGCTCAAATTAATAAAATTATGAATGAAAAGGGAGAGATCGCAACTAACACCAAGGAAGTAGAAACAATCATCAGAAGCTATTATCAACAGTTATATGCGAATAAGTTAAACAACCTAGATGAAATGGATGCATTCTCGGAAAACTATAAACTCCCAAAATTGAACCAGGAAGAAACTGACAACCTGAATAGACCGATATCTAGTAACGAGATTGAAGCAGTGATCAAAAACCTCCCAAAAAACAGGAGCCCAGGACCTGATGGATTCCCTGGGGACTTCTGCCAGACTTTCAAAGAAGAAATAACACCTATTCTCCTGAAGCTGTTTCAAAAAATTGAAGCAGAAGGAAAACTTCCAGACTCTTTTTATGAAGCCAGCATTACCCTGATCCCCAAACCAGGCAAAGACAACACCAAAAAGGAGAATTTCAGACCAATATCATGGATGAATATGGATGCTAAGATTCTCAACAAGATCCTAGCAAACAGGATCCAACAGCACATTAAAAAGATCATCCACCATGACCAGGTGGGACTCATCCCTGGGTTACAAGGATGGTTCAACATTCGCAAGTCAATCCATGTGATAGAACAAATCAATAAGAGAAGAGAGAAGAACCACATGGTCCTCTCAATTGAAGCAGAAAAAGCATTTGACAGAATCCAGCATCCGTTCCTGATTAAAACGCTTCAAAGTATAGGGATAGAGGGAATATTCCTGAACTTCATAAAATCTATCTCTGAAAGACCCACAGCAAATATCATCCTCAATGGGAAAAAGCTCACAGCCTTCCCGTTGAGATCAGGAACACAACAAGGATGCCCACTCTCACCACTCTTGTTCAACATAGTATTAGAAGTCCTAGCAACAGGGGCGCCTGGGTGGCTCAGTGGATTAAGCCTCTGCCTTTGGCTCAGGTCATGATCCCAGAGTCCTGGGATCGAGCCCCGCATTGGGCTCTCTGCTCAGCGGGGAGCCTGCTTCCCCCCACCCTCTCTGCCTGCCTCTCTACCTGCTTGTGATCTCTGTCTGTCAAATAAATAAATAAAATCTTTAAAAAAAAAGTCCTAGCAACAGCAATCAGACAACAAAGAGAAATAAAAGGTATTCAAATCAGCAATGAAGAAGTCAAACTCTCTCTCTTCGCAGATGACATGATTCTTTATATGGAAAACCCAAAAGACTCCACCCCCAAACTACTAGAAATCATACAGCAATTCAGTAACGTGGTAGGATATAAAGTCAATGTACAGAAATCAGTGGCTTTCTCATACACTAACAATGAAAATACAGAAAGGGAAATTAGAGAATCGATTCCATTTACTATAGCACCAAGAACCATAAGATACCTGGGAATAAACCTAACCAAAGAGGTAAAGGATCTGTACTCGAGGAACTACAGAACACTCCTGAAAGAAATTGAAGAATACATAAAAAGATGGAAGACCATTCCATGCTCTTGGATTGAAATAATAAACATTGTTAAAATGTCTATACTACCTAGAGCAATCTATACTTTTAATGCCATTCCCATCAAAATTCCACTGGTATTTTTCAGAGACCTGGAGCAAATAATCCTAAAATTTGTATGGAATCAGAAGAGACCCCGAATTGCTAAGGAAATGTTGAAAAACAAAAATAAAACTGGTGGCATCACGTTACCTGATTTCAAGCTTTACTACAAAGCTGTGATCACAAGACAGCATGGTACTGGCATAAAAACAGACACATAGATCAGTGGAACAGAGTAGAGAGCCCAGATATAGACCCTCAACTCTATGGTCAAATAATCTTCGACAAAGCAGGAAAAAATATACAGTGGAAAAAAGTCTCTTCAATAAATGGTGCTGGGAAAATTGGACAGCTATATGTAGAAGAATGAAACTGGACCATTCTCTTACACCATACAAAAAGATAAACTCGAAATGGATAAAAGACCTCAATGTGAGACAGGAATCCATCAGAATCCTAGAGGAGAACATAGGCAGTAACCTCTTCGATATCAGCTACAGCAACTTCTTTCAAGATATGTCTCCAAAGGCAAAGGAAACAAAAGCGAAAATGAACTTTTTGGGACTTCGTCAAGATCAAAAGCTTCTGCACAGCAAAGGAGAC
>PISX010006226.1:75588-99571 GCA_004024625.1 Mellivora capensis
ACGGAATGGGAGAAGATATTTGCAAATGACAGTACAGACAAAAGGTTGATATCCAGGATCTATAAAGAACTTCTCAAACTCAACACACGCAAAACAGATAATCATATCAAAAAATGGGCAGAAGATATGAACAGACACTTCTCCAATGAAGACATACAAATGGCTATCAGACACATGAAAAAATGTTCATCATCACTAGTCATCAGGGAGATTCAAATTAAAACCACATTGAGATACCACCTTACACCAGTTAGAATGGCCAAAATTAGCAAGATAGGAAACAACGTGTGTTGGAGAGGATGTGGAGAAAGGGGAACCCTCTTACACTGTTGGTGGGAATGCAAGTTGGTGCAGCCACTTTGGAGAACAGTGTGGAGATTCCTCAAGAAATTAAAAATAGAGCTTCCCTATGACCCTGCAATTGCACTACTGGGTATTTACCCCAAAGACACAGATGTAGTGAAAAGAAGGGCCATCTGTACCCCAATGTTTATAGCAGCAATGGCCACGGTCGCCAAACTGTGGAAAGAACCAAGATACCCTTCAACGGACGAATGGATAAGGAAGATGTGGTCCACATACACTATGGAGTATTATACCTCCATCAGAAAGGACGAATACCCAACTTTTGTAGCAACATGGACGGGACTGGAAGAGATTATGCTAAGTGAGATAAGTCAAGCAGAGAGAGTCAACTATCATATGGTTTCACTTATTTGTGGAGCATAACAAATAACATAGAGGACATGGGGAGATGGAGAGAAAGGGAGTTGAGGGAAATTGGAAGGGGTGGTGAACCATGTGAGACTATGGACTCTGAAAAACAACATGAGGGGTTTTGAAGGGGTGGGGGAGTGGGAGGTTGGGGGAGCCAGGTGGTGGGTATTGGGGAGGGCACGTATTGCATGGAACACTGGGTGTGGTGCAAAAACAATGAATACTGTTACACTGAAAAGAAATTTAAAAAAAATATTTATGGCAGAATGTATAAGGTGATTCCATCTGTGGTTTTGAAACTATATATAATACATACAAACAAATGCACTCAAAAAATGAAACTGGATAGATGCCATACAAAACTACTAGCAACAGAAATTTCTAGAAGATTGGATACCAGAGAAACTTTCCCTTTCTGCTTTCTTTTTTAAAACCACGATGCTGTTTTATTTATTTTTAACCAAAAAACATCATCTTTACAACAGGAAAAAACCAAGGTATAGATTTCAAGAGGATTTTAAAATCACTATAAAGAAGAAGGCAACAATCCTATATGATCCCCGTAAATCAGTTTGAATGGATTTTACCATGTTCAAGGAAGGATGGTGGGGATGGGGTGTGGAGTCCACAAATTTTATTTTAATAAAAAGGCTACTGAATAAGGAATGAAAGGAAAAAGAAAATGATTACGCATGTGTGTGTGCACCTATACCCTCTTAATGAATTATCTGGCATACTTGGCAGGATGCAAAAAGATACAGCACCTATGAAACAGGTGCATGAAGCCATAAAGAGAGAAGAGTAATGTCAGAAAAAAAATGGATGAAACGTTAAGAGAGTTGACAAACTAAGAAAAATTTACAAGGAAACCAAAATCTAAGTAGAAAGCAGAAAATAAAAGTATGAAAATAAAAATTCAAATTGAAAATTCAACTGATACAAGAGACTAATCAGTGGTTTGAATGTCAAACTTGAGAAAGTCATACTAAAGTATCAAATGTACTCAGTGTAAACTACATAAGCTTGATAAAGTATCACAGAATAAACACATACCTGTAACTACTCTGACCAATATACAGAATACTATTAGCAATGCAGTCACAATGTTTCACTCTTCTCAAGAGATAATCACTATACTGGCTTTTTTTTGTATCACAAATTAGCCTGTGATGAAATTTATAGAAATGAAATTTATAGAAATGGAATCATACAATATGCATTATCTTGTGTCCAGCTTCTTTTGTTCAACATAGTGAAATTCATCCATGTTATTAGACATAGTAGCAGTATGTATTTTCTTTGTCATGTAATATTCCCCTATAGGAAGATTCCGCAGTGTATTTCTCCATTCCATTGTTGGACACTTAAGGTTGTTTATACTTTAAAAGGTATTATGAATAAAGCTGCCATAAAAATTCTTGTACATGTATTTTGGTAAATGTGTACATGCATTTCTCTTGAGTATATACCCAAGACTGGATGGGCACTATCATAGGTCATATATTTATCCAAATTTAGTATATACTGCTAATCAGTTTTCTTTCCAACACTTGGTATTGTCAGTGTTCTTAATTTAGGATGCTATCTTACTATAGTCTGAATTTGCATTTCCCTAATGAGTAACGGAGGATTTCCTCTTTCATGAAGTAATGTTCAAATCTTTAGCCCATTTTTCTATTGGGCTGTCTTTTCCTTAGTTATTTGTAGTTCTCTGCATATTTTATAATTTTATAGACAAGTTCTTTGTTAGATGCTGCAAATATCTTCTTTCATTCTGTAGCTTACCTTTTCTCTCTCTTGTTTAACAGAAGCCTGAATATGAATATAGTCCAACTTTAAAATCTTTCCCTTTAGGGGCACCTGGACTGCACAGTCGGTTGAGTGTCGACTGTTGGTTTTGGTTCAGTGGTGACCAAGCTCCACATCAGGCTCAACACTCAGCGGATAATCTGCTTGAGACCCTTTCTCTCCCTCTTCCTCTGCCACTCCCCACCATGTGCACGTCCAAGTGTTCTCCCCTCTCTTAAATAAATAAATCCTTAAAAAAATGTATTTTCAATGGACATTGGAGAGGGTATGTGCTATGGTTAGTGCTGTGAAGTGTGTAAACCTGGTGATTCACAGACATGTACCCCTGGGGATAAAAATACTTTATATGTTTATAAAAAATAAAAAAAAATTTTAAAAATAAAAAAATGTATTTTCCTTTATGATTACTGCTTTTTGTATCTTGTTTAAAAAATATTTGTCCATTACAGGGTCATGAAAATATTTTATGCTATGTAATAGATGTTTTATTCCATAAGAGTTTCATTTTCACTTTTTTACTTTATGTAGACTTTACTTTTTTTGTATAGTATGAGGTAGGTGAGGATTTATTTTCTCTCTTACAGGATATACAAGTGACCCAACACCATTTCTTAAGAAAATTGTTCATTTGTGTTATTCTGCAGTACCATCTTCACCACAAACCAAACTGTATTTGTGTCTGTATATCCATTCCGTTCCATGATCAATTTGTCTATCCTTTACTGTCTTAACCACTGCAGATTTAGAATAATCTTGATATAAGGTTCATGTGTACCACATCCTCTAACTCTGTTTCTCTTTGAGACCATCTTGACTATTTTTGGACCTTTGCATTTCCATGTAAGATGTGTATCTTGTCAGCGGCATAGAAGTAGGTTCTTAAAATCCAATCTGACATTTTTGTCTTATTTAACTTTTAAAAAATTTATTGAGATAAAATTCACATACATTCATATAAACATAAAATTATTCTTAAGTAATTTAGTACTAAAAACTTGGTATATTCACGATGTTATGGAACTATCACCTTTATCTACATCCAAAACATTTCTATCACACTAAAATAAAATCTCATATTCACTGAGCTCGGATCCCAGGACCCTGAGATCACCACCTGAGACAAAGGCAGAGGCTCAACCCACTGAGCCACCCAGGAGTCCCAAAAACCCATTTCTTGAAATAGCCTAAGTTGAATCCATGGTCCTTATGACTAAACATTAAAAAATACAATAAAACTTCTGAGATTAAATCACTGAGAAGATTTTCATCTTTAGCAGATTTTACCTGTATGTTCATATATTACCAAATAAGTCAAAAATTTTTTCCCTAAAACCTTGAAAGAAAAACAATGATTTGCTTAAAATAGTGACTATAAGCTGGGAAGGTAAAATACCTTACAAAGTGTTAAGATAACCATTAAATTAATCCTTTTCAATTACATTTATATTCTTATCCCAGTTCAAGAAAAAGGAGATACTTTGCCTCAATACTTCCCACTGCTGTCTAAGAGCATCATTGCAAAAAATAAATTCATTTGTGCTTAGAATATTTACTGTGATAATCATTTCTCCAAAACCCATAAAGTAGTCCTACCTAGCATAGTTTGACTCTCACCTTGGTATTGCCAAATTAAATTAAGCAACTTGTCATTCTAATTTTGAAAATTTTACAATCTCTTTCTTAGTTTTGGGGTATGTGTAGTATGCAGATTCAAATAATGAACTACAATAATTTCTAATCACATTCCTGGTTCATGCATTTATTTCCAAATGGGTTGCTATATTTAATATTTTTTTAATTTTGGGGTTCATTTCCATAAATTTATTTTATAAAAGCAATAAAAGTAAAAGAGAAAATTATTTAAGGAGCAAGCACTCATAACTCTCTCTCTCTAATCCACTATTATCACTTAGTATTTCCTTCTGGACTATGTTCAATGGAGATCTCTTCAAAAATGTTGTAATTGTACAATGTTGTATTGTACAATGTACTTATACAATAATATTCATAACAGTATTATTCACAATAGCCAAAATGTAGAAACAATCCGAATGTCCACAGAATATGGTACATAAATATAATATTTTTCAATCTTAAAAAGGAATGAAATTCTGATCCATGCCACAAAATGGATGAACCTTGAAAACACTACGCTAAATGAAATAAGCCAGACACAGAAGGACAAAAATTATGATTCCACTTATATGAGGTACCTAGAATAGTCAAATTCATAGAGAAAGAAAGTAGAAAAGATGTTGCCAGGGGCTGGGAGGGGGCGGAGGGGTTTCAGTTTGGGATGGTGAAAAAATTCTGACAATGGACAGTGGTGATAGTTATATATAACATTGGGAAGGTACTTACTGCTACTAAATTGTACACTTAAAACAGTTAAAAGTGGTAAATTTTACGTTATATACAGTTCATATAATCAAATAATCAATAATCAAATCATTTATCAATAATCAATAATCAAAACATTTTTTAAAGTATAGGAAACTTCTGCTGTAGGCTGTGTCTGAAAAGATGACTAAGAAACAAGAATGGAGGGGCAGCAAAAGAGGAGAGTTCTAGTAAATGAGCTCATGCAAAACCAAAATGTTTACTAGTTCACTGTCAGGCAAGTTGAGAAAGTGTAAGTCAAGCAAGGCTGAATCAGAAAGAAATCTGGGAGCCACGAACTTTATGTTGGCAGTATCTTTACAGGAGATGGTGAGATATTTTAATCAAGGGAATAACATAGTTAGATCTGCACTTTATATTTGTGGAAAACAAGGGCAAGAAGGGCAAAGAACTCAGCTAAGCTGCAAAAATAAATGAAGCATAAAGAAGCCTAAACTGAAAATGTCATGAAAATAAGGAGGAAGAGATATAGGGAATATTCAGGAGATAAAATCAGTAGGATGGTATATAACAGGAGAAAGAAGAGTCAGATATTGGTTTTCAGTTCCAACAATTCAGTTCCATTAACTGAGGTAGAGACTAAGAAAACAGAGACAATGGGGAGAAAGATAAATGAATGTAGTTCAGCTTCACTATGTACTTGTCGTATCTTTTTTTCAGAAATAATCTTTTAAGTCATTTAAGAATAGTTCTCAAAGGATACATAAACTCTAAAGAGGAAAAGAATATAATTGAGAAGACAGAAGTGAGAACATAATGTTTTACAGTATACCCTTTTTAATCTTTTGATTTTACTGAAAAATATATTTTAATGATTTTTTAAAGTTATATAAAAATCAACTTTAAGAACTGCCATAAGAATAATGAGAAGATATCTGCTAACAGCTATATCTTTTGGAGGACATTAATTATTTAACTCAGAGACACTGACAGGGAAAAAAAAGACTCAATTACCATTTCTGCTTGCCTTTTTTGGTTGTCTAATTAACTGTTAGTTCTATGGATATTTTTAAAGTGTGATAATTTCCAAATAATTGATCAATACAAAATAAATCATTCCTTAAAGGCTTCTATTTACATTTTTTAAATCTTGTCTTTCCAAATGAAATGTATATCCACTTAGGATAGATTTAAAAATCAACATTGGCGGCGCCTGGTGGCTCAGTAAGTTGAGCATCCAGCTCATGATTTTGGCTCAGGTCATGATCTTAGGGTCATGAGGTCAGAGCCCTGCATCAGGGGAGTCTGCCTGAGATTACCTCTGACCCTCCTCCTGTGTGTATGCACGCGCATGCACGCACACCCATGCACAAACTCTCTCTCAAATCAAGAAATAAATAAAACCTTAAAAAAAACAACCTTGATCTTAATTCCCTATGGCTAATGCTATATGATAAAATGTCCTCCAAAAAGATAATTCGAAGTCCTAAGCTGTGGTACTCAGAGTGTGACATTAACTGAGAATTAGTTAACATGAAGCCATACTGGAGTAGGGTGGGCCATCAGCCCAATTATGACTGGTGTCCTTATAAGAAGAGGGAAATTTGGGCAGAAACACAGAGAGAGGATGGCTACCTGAAGACAGAGGCAGAGACTGGAGCTATACAGCTACAGACCAAGGAATGCCTTGGGCTGTCAGAAGCTGAAAAGCCAAGAAAGGATTCTCCTCAGGAGGGTTCAAAGGGTGTACAGCCCTGCCAACATCTTCATGTCGTAGAGGTTCTAGTCTTTAGACTTTGAAAGAACACATTTCTACTGTTTTAATCCGGTTTGTAGGATTTGTTACAGCAGCCCTAGGAAACTAATTCACTTGGCTAGTTCGTACCAATAGGAAATGTTTATCGCACACCTGCATTCTTTAGTGCCTCAGTTTTACCACAGACAGCAAGACCCCCTATAAAAAGTGACTTTAAGTCAGACTATATCCACTTTACACTTAGGAGAGATTCTGTTTTGGCATTAAAGGTTCTAAATTTTTCCTGCTTATTTACATAAAAATACAAATGACATTCAAATCTAGAAAATGGAAATTTCATAAGAAGAGTGCCTTGAAATGCTGAATTTTTGAAAGATTATAAAAAAGTAGACACATGTGAATGAATATTAAGGAATATTCAGGTATCTAGTAAACAAAATGATCTACCTAATTTTTTAAATAACTTTCAAGTAGTTATCTCTTTTACAGCCTAGGATCTATGTATAATTAAAGGCTTACCAATCATTTTATACTTTTAGACCATTTGTTAGAGAATGTAAGAAAACATTTTTTTTTAGAACTCCCCGACAAGAGGGGCGCCTGGCAGGCTCAGTGGGTAAAGCCTCTGCCTTCGGCTCAGGTTGTGATCCCGGGGTCCTAGGATGGACCCCTGCATCGGGCTCTCTGCTCAGCGGGGAGCCTGCTTCCCTTTCTCTCTCTGCCTGCCTCTCTGCCTACTTGTGGTCTCTGTCTGTCAAATAAATAAATAAAATCTTAAAAAAAAATAAAAGACCCCCTACAAGAAATAGTTAATATAGGTCTTGGGAAAACTAGAGATAAATCAGAAGCAAGGAAAAATATAAAGCATCACAAAATTAAACTTGTGATCCCCCCAAATAACCAAAAATACATACAATGATTAGGACAAAAAATTTAAAGCACATTGGGTGAAGGAATGTACACAGAGACTGTTGGCTGTCCATATCCCCTCGGCCCTCACAAGTCCAGGACATGCTAATGGCTTCTTGCTGTAAGGATCCATAACTCTGCCTAAGAGCCATGCTCAGACCACACGGACATCAGGTGCCAGGGAGTTAACAATCCTAGGAGCAGCCCATAACCAGTGACTGAGGGAAATCAGTTGATAATCACCTCAGCCACCTCATCATTCCAAAGAAAAACTATAAGACACTTTCTACACTGTTTTTCAGAGGTCCCTAACAGGACTGAGCCCCAGCTGTTCAGGTTTCTACCTGCTTGTTTACATACTGAACAATATATAACAAAATTAAACTTGTTTTCCTTCTCTTCCTGCTCTTAATTCCTCATTCCCTGAAGTGAGCCTCCTAAAACAGCTCCCAAAGAAACAAACCATCTGCACTCTAATCCTTGCCTCAGTGTCTATTTCTAAGGAAACCCAATCTAAGACCAAATTAAGTTTACATGAAAAGGCAAAGAGTCTCATATTTGACTCAAAATGGCTTTGCAACTCCAAATGGAACAGTCGTGAGAAAACTCATAAAGTTTCTTCTTAACCTTTGTTTATAAATTACATTGTCCACATAATTTTTCAGGTGAGTGAAGATGGAATGGATCCTAAAGCCTGCAACTTCTCATATATATATCTCTTCCAGCTTCACATCTTGCATCATATTCCTTTTCCAAGTTCAGACACAAACTTCAAAATTCTTTCTCCAGTGCAAAGCTAAAATTATAGCTTGATGAATACAGATCAGAAACAGCTAAGGACAATGTATATGCATTTAACTCTTTTGGGAAGAAGTAATTTCTTCCCAAAAGGAAATAATTTCCTTAGACCTTTTTTCTAAATTTAAAAAAAAAAAAAAAATAGGGACGCCTGGGTGGCTCAGTTGGTTAAGCGCCTGCCTTCAGCTCAGGTCATGATCCCAGCATCCTGGGATCGAGTCCCACATCGGGCTCCTTGCTCGGCGGGGAGCCTGCTTCTCCCTCTGCCTCGGCCTGCCACCCTATCTGCCTGTGCTCGCTCTCTCTCTGACAAATAAATAAATAAAATCTTAAAAAACAACAACAACAACACACTTATTAAAAAAAGTCAAGGAACAGAGAGGTATAAAGTGTAAAGATTCAAGGTATTCATCCTAGTTACCCACTTCCCTTTCTAAATAGTTACTTCTTAAAACTTTTTGAACTTTCCGATGTTTACTATTAATATGACTGAGGGTGTTTCCATAATGTTTTACTACAAATATGGTTGTGACTTTTTTTTTTAAGGCAAAAGTAGTTATAAAAAAATACATATATATATAATGTACAAATAAACCAACTACTTACAAAATCAATCCACCCTCAAACTCAAACATCATTCCCTGGTTAAACAGGTTTCTATCCTCACCAACTGTCATCAACTGTTATCAGGGTAAAATTGTACCTAGGAGACTTCCATTTTCTTTTCTTTTTTAAAATTTCTTTTTATTTATTTATTTATTTATTTATTTATTTATTTATTTAGATGGTGGAGAGAGGCAGAAGCAGAGGGAGAGAAAGAACCTTAAGCAGGTTCCACCTCACAACCCTGAGATCATCACCTGAGCTGAAATCAATAGTCGGATCCTTAACTGACTGAGCCACCCAGGTGCCCTGAGACCCCCATTTTCTTTTCTTTTGCATTTTTAATATTTTTAGTTCAATTAATTAACAGATAGTATGTTATTAGTTTCAAAGATAGAGTTCAGTGATCCATCAATTGAATATAACACCAGAGTTCATTAGATCACGTGCCCTCCTTAATGCCCATCACCCAATTACCCCATCCTCTAACCCCTCTCTTCCCCTCCAGCAACCCTCAGTTTGTTTCCTGTGGTTAAGTCTTTTATGGTTCTTTTCCCTCTCTGATTTCACGTTGTTTTGTTTTTCCTTCCCTTCTTCTATGCTCTCCTGTTTTGTTTCTTAAATGCCATAAACAAGTGAAATCATATGATAATTGTCTTTCTCTGACCTATTTCACTTAGCATAATAACCTCTAGTTCCACCCACATCATTGCAAATGGCAAGATTTCATTCTTTTTGATGGCTAAGTAATATTCCACTGTATATCTATATACCACATCTTCTTTATCCATTCATCTGTCGATGGACATCTGGGCTCTTTCCATAGTTTGGCTATTGCAGTTTGGTATTGCTGCTATGAACATTGGGGTACAGGTGCCCCTTCAGACTACTACATTTGTATCTTTGCCAAGACTTTCATTTTCAATAATAATGAACTAAGTGATTCAGAGTTAATTTCTCTAATGACAACTATAAAACAAGTTTAAATGGAGGAAATACCTTATAATACCAAAGACCTAATAAGATAATGAGGCAGCACCACACCACGAAGAGGGTTGGAGGTGCTTGCCCACTGTACAGCAATGAACCTCAAACTTTAGCATGCATAAGAACCATTAGGAGAGCATATTAAAACATATCCTCAGAGATTCTGATTTAGAAGATCTGTAATTTCCATTTCTTTTTTTTTAATAGTTCATCTTTTTTTTTTAAAGATTTTATTTATTTATTGGACAGGGAGAGATCACAAGCAGGCAGAGAGGCAGGTAGAGAGAGAGAGTGGGAAGCAGGCTCCTTGCTTGAGCAGAGAGCCCCATGTGGGGCTCGATCCCAGGACTCTGAGATCATGACCTGAGCCGAAGGCAGTGGCTTAACCCACTGAGCCACCCAGGCGCCCCTGTAATTTCCATTTCTAACAAGCCCCCGGGTGATGGTCATATTGCTAGTCTAAGGACTAACTGTCCCTGATCTAGACTAAACAATGGGACAGCAGAGGATAAGGAAAGTATAGAAATGACTTGGTGAACACATATAAGGCCAGACTCTGTGTATCAACCCCTCATTCTATCTTCCCCTTCTCACCTTCACCACTCAACAGTGTTGACATCCTACTGCTGCTTTTGGCCACTATTACCCAGGGTCATCTGCCAATCCTCAGGAAAGAGCTAAGATGCCACAGCTCTTTGATATACAACAGAGGAGGCACTTTAGTAGGAGTAGGGAAAGACAATCTTTTAAAAATATGGTGCTAGAATAACAGGATTTCCATGTGGGATAAAATCATCAAGTCAATGTCTGCCTTATATTACTTACAAAGAATAAATTCCAGGTAGGCTAATGACCTAAATGTGAGTGGTAAAATAATACAGCTTTTAGACCATAAAAGATCATCCTGATGACCTTAAGGTAGGGAAGATTTCTTAAGACACAAAAAGCCCTATACTTAAAAATTAAGAGCTGTTTTATGGTATCAAAAGATACCATAAAAAGAGCAAAAACAAAAGCCACAGAGTGGGAGAAAATATTTGCAATCCATTTAAAACAAAATGATTCATATCTAGAATATATATGTAACTTTAACAAAGTAATGAGAACAAGACACTGATCCAATAGAAAATGGGCAAAACTAGGCACTTCAAAATGGGCACTTCACCAAAGAGGAAATCCAAGAGTCAACAAATATAAAAAAAGGTCTACAATCTTAAATAGAGGACTGCAAATTAGAACCATAACCAATGCCATCACACAGGTATCCAAGAAAAAAAAAATCTGGCAATTACAAGTGTTGACAACAGAACAGACTCCCATACACTAAGAAACAGTGTTATCTAGGAAAGTCGAAGGTATATATACACTCCTACTTCCAGATACCTGCCTTAAATTACCCGTATGTACACCAGGATATAAAAAAATGTTCACAGCTGCATTATTCATAATTATCAAAAATTTGGGGGGGTGGATTCAAATGCCTAGTGAGAGTAGAAAAGATTTTTTAATTATGATATATTCTTCCACGAAAATATTTTACAGTAAGGAAAACAAATGAATTAAAGGTAAATACAATATGAATGAGTACACAAGAATGTTGAGTGAAAAATGCTCATATAAATACATACAACATGACACTATATAAAGTTTTAAATCTGGAAAAATGAATTCACACTGTTTTAGGTGGCACATACAATGGTATAAAAATCAAGGACATTATTATTATACATTTCAGGTCTGCGGTTAGCTGTGGGATGGTGAAGAATGTTAAGACTGGTAAGTAATGGGGATATATTTGGGCGCTAATAATGTTTTATTTCTTCACATGGAAGTAGGTTTTGCTAGCCTTTATTTTACAACTTTTTTTTTAACAACTATTTTTTAAATACATATGAGGTCCATACATTTTTTTGGAATTTTACAAAAAGAAAAAAAAACAAAGACAGGGGTGCCTGGCTGGCTGTCAATAGGGCATCGACTCTTAATCTCAGGGTCATGAGTTCAAGCCCCATGTTGGCCTAGAGCTTACCTTAAAAACAAACAAACAAAAAGATTTATTGGTCCTGTAGTCAGACTGATCTGGTTGAAAAACTTGGTCTACAATTTACTATGCATGAAATCCAAAGCAATTCATAAAACCTCTTGAAATTTAGGCTTCCTCAGTTTTAACATGGAGATAATATATATACCTGCATGTTGTGAGGTTTAAATAAGATAACGTATATAAAACGTGTCCAATAGTGCATGGCTCAATAAATAAGAAAAATAAGATGTCCCTGCACTACAGGATTCAGTACTGTAAAAGATCTCTTCAAATTGAGTCACTGATTCAACCCAAATCTTATTTTTGTTAACTAAAAAAAAAAAGTTCTAACAGCCATGTATTTTACTATATTTACCAGCATTAGGTTTGCTATAAGAATCTGTAGCATAAATTCTCAGTAAGGGTGATACTACTTATACAGGGGTAAAAGATTGATTCTTATGGGTGGAAAATACTTAGTTATTAAAATGGCTTGTGGCCCTCCAAAGCACAACCCTACCCAACAAATCCTTACTCATTACTATTTAATTTTCTCTCATTAGTGAGAAATTAAATTAATTTAAATTTTAATTAATTTTTTCCTTAGGGACAGTGATAATGGAAAAAAAAAAGTTAAGAAACATTGATCTATAAACCATTCTGAAGCAGCAGAATCTAATATGAGGGAAGTAAACGAAGGAAATGATCACAATTTTGGGAAACAAGAAAATTAGCTTATAATGCTTTTCCTCTAACCAGAAGAGCTGAATGGGGAAAGGAAAAAATGAATGGGGAGAAGGTGTTCAGATTTTTCTGTAAACACAAGTCCAAGCGATGCTTTCAAATCATGTACAGAAATTATAGGAATATGTTTAGAAATAAGAAGAAAATATTGTTATAAGGAACTAAATATAGGACTCAACATTCTAGTTTTCTTTGAGAGGAAAAGCCAGGAAATGGTAGCCCAAGAATTTAAGAACCTGACCTCCCTTTCTCCCATTTCAGTAATAAGCAACATTGATAACTTTAAGATAGTAATGCTTTTGAAAGACATAAGGATGTCAGTAAGTTTCAATAAATTAAGAGATAACTGCTTAAGAATTTATTCTAATCAGTAACCATGCTGTTTGGGACAGATGAATTGCTTTCAATCCCAACATCTTTCTCACAATCTTTTTTCCTTTTGAAAAGGAGTATCTTTCATACCCATATTTTAATCCCCTTCTCTACCCTAAATCTTATACAATCCCCTCAGACACATCTCTCTCCTTCCTCTATTCTACATGAATAGGAAATGACTGTAATAGCCATGATGTTGAGAGAAGCAAGATGACTTGGGCTTGTTCCAACCTACCAGGGAAATCAGTGGCCCAACACAGGCCTCCCTGTTCCAAGACCAGGCACTATCAAGCACACAAAAGTGTGCTCAAGTTTTAGAGGCTAATTCTATAATTGATTTCTTCCTTAAGAGTATAGAACTCCTGGGGCACTAGACGGCTCAGTCAGTTAGGCATCAGACTCTTGGTTTCATCTCAGGTCATGATCTTGGGTTTGTGAGAGCAAGCTCCTTGGTGGGTTTGGCAATGAACTCAGAGTCTGCTTTACATTCTCTCCCTCTCCCCGTGCCTCTCCCCCCCACTCTCTCTAGCTCCCAAATAAGTAAATAAAATCTTTAACCAAAAAAAAAAAAAAAAAAAAAAAAAAAGAGTGCTGGACTTATTAATCAACTGAGTATTCCAAACTTATTACAAATAAATAAAAAAGAGAAAAGATAAAGTGTCTAGAAATAAGTCTACACCCAACATGGGGCTCAAATCCACAACCCAAGATCAAGAATCATACTCTCCAACCTCTGAGCCAGCCAGGTGCCCCAAGAAAATACATAATTAAGGCCATTGCTTTTTTAAATGTAGAAGACCATTTGATCACACTTAAACTAAAAGCCTCAAAACTGATTTTGAAACATTTATTATATATTACTAATAATTACTCACTACAATATGATAAAAATACATTTGAATATTAAAGACAATGACATGTGTTTTTACTCCATAAAGATTGAAACTGTCTTTCTAAGAGTACATTCAGAAAACCTCTATGGAAGACCAATTCCTTATAAATCACTTCTTCAAATCCACAAAACTCATATATTCAGTTGTTGCTCAAAATAAATGTTTTTCATCATAAAACCACACTACTCTAACATGAAAACTTGAGACTATACATAGAAACCATATGAAAACCCAATATTACTGGTAAATATGTGTTGCTAAGAACACCTTAGATAGCCTGTTATAATGACTCTTTGTTGCCAAAAGAAAATGAAGTTTCTCCATGATTTTTTTAACAGAAAATATCCTTGGACTCTAAAATTCCATAACAATAATAAGTATTTTATTTTATTAGATGCATTATTTTAAAAAAATGAATTCAAGTATCAAAAAAGCTACAAATTTTTACTTACATATTCAGGTTTTAATTTCTTATCTCCTCCTCTCACAGCCACTTTTTCTAGTTTATCTATAATGGGCCCAATCATTTCCTCATCTTTAAGCTGAAGTTCTTCGTGTATTATTTCTATATCTCGAATAGGATCTACACTTCCTTCAACATGCGTGATATCATCATCCTCAAAAGCACCTAAAATGAATTAAAGAGAAGCATTCCAATAAACAATACAGAAGGCATTAAAGATTCCTAGAAGGTTAACAATTTATTCATACCAAATAACAATTTATATATACCATAGGACATGGTATATATATCTTTTGTCCTATTTAGTAATATTTAGGGCATTAGCAACCAAATAGTAATTCAAGAGCCTCAACATTTCAAAAACTGATTGAAATAAATAAAATTATGATCTTTACAGATAGAAAATTATGCTCCAGAACTACTGCTATTTTCAGGTTTGGTACATTAAAAGATACTGAATTCCAGGCATGAGAGCCTGAAGTTCTAAACCGCACTATTAGGGTTTCCAAGGGAAACCGGATTTGGGGTGGGGGGGTGGGTGAAATCATCTGGCAGACCTCTTCCCTGCTTCAATCTACTTTATCACTGTGGTTCTGACGGTGATTAGATAATGAACCACTCAGACACACAATTTACACAGCAGCTAATTTCATCGGCCTGATTTGAGGGTATGGTTTTTAGGGGGCTATCAAAGAAGCAGATGAAGGTGCATTTGTCATATATGAGTGACAACCATTCACACTATCTGAACAAAATGGTGCTGGCCCTTATTAGAAACACATGCTATTATCACATATTTAAAGTGCAGTTGAAGCCATAATTTCAAATTGCCAACTGGAAACATAAGGGTAAAACAACCAGATATTACTGAAGCATGTGTACTGACTTTATGCCCTTTTGAAGACATAATGTGGCAACATAATTCAACTGGGATTTACTCAAATTACCAGATAAAGAACAGTATCGCAAAAATGAACAAATACTGTGAAATATTATAAACAGAAAGCAGTGACATATCCATGAAATAAAAAACACATTTATAAGCAAATTAATTTAATTTAAACTACCAACTAGATAATATATCCAAAATGAGATGTTTTCAAACATAAAGCATTGATTATTTTAGATAAAGATATCACAGGAATCATGAGAGACAGTTTGAGTTTAACAAGAGAAAAACAGTGACCATAGCTCATTCTTCCATACCAAAGACCAAGATATTCTCATTACAGGTTACAAGGAATTTTTAAATATAATTTTCTAGAATTAAAAATAATTAAGCTGTTTGTATCTCAATGTACAACTATTCAGTAATATAAATTTAAAAACATAAGTATATCATTGCAATTAAAATATAAGTACTTAAAGGTATTATTGGCATTAAACTGATGGTATAGTAAATAGTGCCATTCAAATTATATGTACAAAATTAGCAAGAAATGAGGATATATGTTATATCTTACTAGTAAATACACTAGACAGTGATTTAGGTACTTTTTTTGAACATTTGGAAAGTATGAAAAAAGTCTTCCTGGAACCATAATAATATTTATCATGTTTTGAGGCATCTTACATAAATGACACAATAGAATAGGAAAATAAAAATGAAAGCTTCATGCCAGGGCAACAAAGACAGTATTATGGTCAGTTCAGTTATAAAAATAACTACATTTTTTTATGACACTCCAAATGAAAAATATCCTATATAGTCATCTTTATGTAAGAACCAATGAGTTAACTATAGTGATGTCCTCAACAACAGTAAATCTATCAGCAGGTTTTAAATGACAATTTCTTAACTGCAACCCTCAATTTTAACCGAGTAGATAACAGAGAGAAACTTAGCAACTGCAATTCTTCTGGAAGCAAGGAAAATAAAGCTTTCTGATCATCTGAATTAATCGAAACAGAAAAGGAGAATAAAGGGAAATACCACTTGTCTATCTTATAACCTTTAAATTATCCTCTAGGTTGCACTTTGCGTGGAGTCTGTCAAGGATTTGGCTAGGAAAGAAGTTATGACTGTATTGTCACTAATTCATTCCCCTACTATAAGAAAAAACTCAAAACACAAACCTTATACACTCGATTGCATTGTTGTTCCTATGCCTGAAAGTTATTGTTGTTGTTACTATTATTATTAGTAGTAGTATATTCATTTGTATGTGAGGTGGTAACATACTATGAGAAGAATTTAAAAATTTTTTGAAAATAAATATTGCCAAAAACTAAGATAAAAATAAGTGAAGGGAACACTAAAGTTACCCTTTAAAACTGAATAGCCTTGTGATGAAATGAGGCCTAATACAGCTATAAAATATAAACTACAGAAATTTGGTAGCCCTATAGGCAACTTCCCATTTCTTAGAAAGTTTCTAAGAAGTGAGAGATTACTTCCCAAAGATACACTCCTAGGTCAACAGACTTCACTGTATACTTACATTAGAGCATTCTTCCACATTTTACCTGTTTTAGTACAAGATTTAGTGGTTAAAAGTAAGGGTTCTGAAGTCAGACAGGCTTACCGGTTATAAAATCTTAGACAAATAATTGAACCTCTAAGGATCTTATTTTCACATAAACACATTTCTACCTCTTAGAGAATGGGTATGATTAAATCAGATAATATACGTAAAGTGCTTAGTAGAAAGCCCCACACAGGGGCGCTTGGGTGTCTCAGTCCGTAAGTGGCTGCCTTGGCTCAGGTCATGATCCCAGGGTCCTGGGGGTGCACAGAGCCCTGCCCCGCATCCCCATCAAGCTCCCTGCTCAGCAGGAAGCCTGCTTCTCCCTCTCCCACTTCCCCTGCTTGTCTTCCCTCTCTCGCTGTGACTCTCTGTCAAATAAATAAGTAAAATATTCACGAAAGAAAGAAAGAAAGAGAAAGAAAGCAAGCCCTGCACATAAACTCTTTCATTAACTGGGGCATAGAGTATTTTTTCAAATGATGTAGTAGTTAGTAATTTAGAAGAAATTTCATAGTAACATACTCAAACATTAGCTTTGAGTAATATTTCACGTCATTCGATTCATCTTGGAATAGGTTAAAATAAGTTTTGTGAATTTACAGAGATCCCCTCCCCCCACTAATTCCTCTTAGTTCACCAGAACATTTTTACCCTAGTCCATGGCCAAAATTATTTATTTCAAATTCACTTTAACTAAAACAATGATCCTCTTAGGGGGAAACACTGTACTGGTAAAGAAGAGAACTTTACTCATCTTAAAGACTATACCATATCATACTGAATTGTTTCACAAGAACGTTATTTCCATCTCAATTCTCTTCAGTCCTTCTCAATATGTCAAAAGAAAATCTCAGTTTGAAGCTGTTGGTCTTTACTATCTAACATTTATAAAATCATCTTTTTATCAACAGAGCAGACCTCAGTCTCAGAGCTTCAAAAGGCTAAAAAATTTAACGGATACATAGTTTTCATTGTATTTATTTTTATTATCTGAAATTTAACAAGTGATACTAATTTTCCACTTATATTATTGACAAAGTTTCCTGTTTAATTTAGTAAAAAAATGTGAGATCACACTTTTTTTTATGAAAGTAAGAAATTTCTAAAAATATTAACTATGGTTATTTTGGTAACAAGACTTTATCTCATGTTTTAAAACTTCTTTGTTATTATTCTGTATAAGATAAGCTAATGGGACACAGCATGTACATACAGTAGGGGAGTGGACATGCCGCTGTGCAATACTTTTAACTACAGTAGTAAGGGAGGCCTCTCTAAGATGACACTGGAGCTGAGACCAGAAAGGCCAGGAGGAGGCAGTAATGTGAAGATTTGCAGGAAAAAAGCTCTAAGAAGGAATTTTTAAAATCCCTAAAATGGGAACAAGCTTCAAGTGTTTCAGAAATACAAATAAGGTCAGTGTGGGTGAACACAATAGAGATCATAAACAGAGGTTAAGTTGGAGAAGTAAAGCAGTTCACATACATTTATAAGTCATGGGAGTTTGGATTTTATTCTAGCTGTGATGGGAAGACACTAATTGGAGAGTTTTAACTAAGTAAAGAGGAGGTAGACTAATAAGATATGATTTCTGTTAAGAGGCCATTTTGGCTACTTGAAAAAGAACAGACTTTAAGGGAGGGGACAAGAATGATGGCAGAAAGACTCAGGAGGTAGCAGTTGTAGTACATATGAGAGATGACCAAATGAATGATAACTTGAAATAAAATAGAGAAAACGAGAAACATTTGGACAAGAAATATATTTTAGAGATGGACCATATGTAGCATGGAAGGTCATGACTGCAGAAAAAAAATTGGGAGTTATCAGATATGTTTAAAATTATGGGTCTAGATGATGTCATGTGAAGAGAGCACTCCAACACTTGATGTTTGATGGGAAAGAGAATTTGACAAAAGAGACTAAGGGGTGACAAAGTAAGATCTATCATTCAAGAAGACGGCCCACTTAGAAATCACAGCCACTTTCAAAGTTTCACATTCCAAGTAACCTGGTATAAACACTGAAAAGAACACTAATCAACCACAAGTTGATAAACCAACAGATAGGCATCATCGGCACCATACATGTCAAGAACAAAATCTGTAACATCAAGTCACATATAAGGCTTCAGGGTTCTCCAGGGCAGCTCTATGCCAAAGACAGAAGAGCAATGTCTTTAGAGTTCTAAGGAAAGAGAATAGGACTCAAGAATTTTATATCCAGCCAGCCTGTTTTTCAGGGTAGAGTTTCACAGGAATAGAGATTAATGGCAAACAGACTCTGCACTAATATCCTCTAACATATAAGATTGAACAATTACAAGAATTAAGTTAACAAAATAGAACATATGTATTATAAACTAGTTAAGAATAACACAAAAATTCAGAGACAAGGAAAAGGAGGTAAAAACTTAAGTGTGTTAATTTCCTCTCTTTCCCAATATGGGATCAATAGATGGATAAAGATGAAACATGTAATTAAAAAAGTTTCTCCAAAAAATAAAAGAAAAAAAAAGACAAAAAAAAAAAATTTCTCCAGGAGGAGTCAAGATGGCAGAGAAGTAGCAGGCTGAGACTACATCAGGTAGCAAGAGATCAGCTAGATAGCTTATCAAACCATTGCAAACACCTAGAAATCCAACGGGAGATCGAAGAGAAGAAGAACAGCAATTCTAGAAACAGAAAATCGACCAAGTGAATCCAAAGCAACGAGAAGATAGACTGTGGAGGGAGGGGCCGGCTCCCGGCAAGCGGCGGAGCAACGAAGCACTAAATCGGGACTTTTAAAAGTCTGCTCCACTGAGGGACATCTCTCCAGAGGCTAAACCAGGGTGAAGCCCACACGGGGTCAGCGTGGCCCCAGATCCGGCAGGGTCACAGAAGGATCGGGGGTGTTGAGTGTCGCAGAGCTCGCAGGTATTAGAGCAGGGAAGCCGGCTACAGAGACAAAGCCGAAGAGTGAGCTCTCAGCTCGGGGTTACCTTGAACTGGTTGCAGGCTGGGTGAGCTCGGAGCGTGGCCAGAGGCGAAGGAGACAGGAGTGGCTGGGGCTTTTCTCTGAGGGCGCACTGAGGAGTGGGGCCCTGAGCTCTCAGCTCCTCGGGGCCGGAGATTGGGAGGTCACCATTTTCATTCCCATCCTCCAGAACTCTACGGAAAGCGTTCAGTGAACAAAAGCTCCCAAAAGCAGCGAAACTGAGCGGATTACTTAGCCCAGCCCCTGGTAAGGGTGGTGCAATTCTGCCTCGGGCAAAGACTTGAGAATCACTACAACAGGCCTCTACTCCAGAAGATCAACAAGAAATCCAGCCAAGACCAAGTTCACTTACCAAGGAGAGCAGCGGAATTCCAGAGGAGGAGAAAGCAAAGCACGGAATTCTTGGCTTTCTCTCCATGATTCTTTAGTCTTGCAGTTAATTTAATTTTTCCTTTAATTTTATTTTTTTCTTCTTCTGCTAAATTTTTTTTAACTTTTACCCTTTTCTTTTTTAACGTTTTTTAACTAGTTGATCTTAATAATACCTTTCATAAAAAAATAATAATCTTTTTTGAACCTTCATTATTATAGTCATATTTTATCCTTCATTGTATCTAACTTTATTTTTTGTATACACATAGGGTTTTTTCTTCTAAAAAATTTGGGGTACAACTTCTTCTAATAGATCAAAATATACCCTAAATCTAGCTCCGGGCTTGTTCTAGTCTCCAGCCTGAGCAAATTCTCTCCACTTTCTTTTTCTTTATTCTCCCAACCAACTTACTCTATCAACTCCTTTTTTAGAAATTAAAAAAAAAAATTTTTTTTTTCAATCCTTATAGGCATATTGTATCCCTTCATTGTGTTTACCCTTATATACGTTTTTCATTCTTTAAAATTTGGGGAGGTAGTTTCTTCTAAGAGACCAAAATACTCCCAAAATTAAGTGGGTGACCCTGTTCTAATCAACAGTCTAATATATATATATATATATATATATATACACACTTTTTTCTTTTTTATATTTTTTATTTGTTTTCTTTTTTTATTTTTTTTGTTTCTGAACTTCTTTTTATCCCCTTTCTCCCCCCGACGATTTGGGATCTCTTCTGATTTGGCTAAAGCGCATTTTCCTGGGGTCTTTGCCACCCTTTTAGTATTTTATTTGCTCCTTCATATACTCTTATCTAGACAAAATGACGAGGAGGAAAAACTCACCACAAAAAAAAGAACAAGAGGCAGTACGGAAGGCTAGGGACCTAATCAATACAGACATTGGTAATATGTCAGATCTAGAGTTCAGAAAGACGATTCTCAAGGTTCTAGCCGGGCTCGAAAAAGGCATGGAAGATATTAGAGAAACCCTCTCTGGAGATATAAAAGCCCTTTCTGGAGAAATAAAAGAACTAAAATCCAACCCAGTAGAAATCAAAAAAGCTATTGATGAGGTGCAATAAAAAATGGGAGGTTCTTACTGCTAGGATAAATGAGGCAGAAGAAAGAATTAGTGATAGAGAAGACCAAATGACAGAGACTAAAGAAGCTGAGCAAAAGAGGGACAAACAGCTACTGGACCACGAGGGGAGAATTTGAGAGATAAGTGACACCATAAGACGAAACAACATTAGAATAATTGGGATTCCAGAAGAAGAAGAAAGAGGGAGGGGAGCAGAAGGTATATTGGAGAGAATTATTGGAGAGAATTTCCCTAATATGGCAAAGGGAACAAGCATCCAAATCCAGGAGGTGCAGAGAACCCCCCTCAAAATCAACAAGAACAGGTCCATACCCCGTCACCTAATAGTAAAATTTACAAGTCTTAGCGACAAAGAGAAAATCCTGAAAGCAGCCCGGGAAAAGAAGGCTGTAACATACAATGGTAAAAATATTAGATTGGCAGCAGACTTATCCACAGAGACCTGGCAGGCCAGAAAGAACTGGCATGATATATTCAGAGCACTGAACGAGAAAAATATGCAGCCAAGAATACTATATCCAGCTAGGCTATCATTGAAAATAGAAGGAGAGATAAAAAGCTTCCAGGACAAACAAAAACTGAGAGAATTTGCAAAGACCAAACCAGCTCTACAGGAAATATTGAAAGGGGTCCTCTAAGCAAAGAGAGAGCCCAAAAGTAGTAGATCAGAAAGGAACAGAGACAATATACAGTAACAGTCACCTTACAGGCAATACAATGGCACTAAATTCATATCTCTCAATAGTTACCCTGAATGTTAATGGGCTAAATGCCCCAATCAAAAGACACAAGGTCTCAGAATGGATAAAAAAACAAAACCCATCAATATGTTGCCTACAAGAAACTCATTTTAGACCCGAAGACACCTCCAGATTTAAAGTGAGGGGGTGGAAAATAATTTACCATGCTAATGGACATCAGCTGGGGTGGCAATCCTTATATCAGATCAATTAGATTTTAAGCCAAAGACTATAATAAGAGATGAGGAAGGACACTATATCATACTCAAAGGGTCCGTCCAACAAGAAGATCTAACAATTTTAAATATCTATGCCCCTAACGTGGGAGCAGCCAATTATATAAACCAATTAATAACAAAATCAAAGAAACACATCAACAATAATACAATAATAGTAGGGGACTTTAACACTCCCCTCACTGAAATGGATAGATCATCCAAGCAAAAGATCAACAAGGAAATAAAGGCCTTAAATGACACACTGGACCAGATGGACATCACAGATATATTCAGAACATTTCATCCCAAAGCAACAGAATACACATTCTTCTCTAGTGCACATGGAACATGCTCCAGAATAGATCACATCCTGGGTCATAAATAAGGTCTCAACCGGTATCAAAAGATTGGGATCATTCCCTGCATATTTTCAGACCACAATGCTCTGAAGCTAGAACTCAATCACAAGAGGAAATTTGGAAAGAACCCAAATACATGGAGACTCAACAGCATCCTTCTAAAGAATGAATGGGTCAACCAGGAAATTAGAGAAGAATTGAAAAAATTCATGGAAACAAATGATAATGAAAACACAACGGTTCAAAATCTGTGGGACACAGCAAAGGCAGTCCTGAGAAGAAAATATATAGCGGTACAAGCCTTTCTTAAGAAACAAGAAAGGTCTCAAGTACACAACCTAACCCTACACTAAAGGAGCTGGAGAAAGAACAAGAAAGAAAGCCTAAACCCAGCAGGAGAAGAGAAATCATAAAGATCAGAGCAGAAATGAATGAAATAGAAACCAAAAAAAACAATAGAACAAATCATCGAATCTAGGAGCTGGTTCTTGAAAGAGTTAATAAGATTGATAAACCCCTGGCCAGACTTATCAAAAAGAAAAGAGAAAGGACCCAAATAAATAAAATCATGAATGAAAGAGGAGAGATCACAACCAACACCAAAGAAATACAAATAATTATAAGAACATACTATGAGCAACTCTATGCCTACAAATTGGACTACCTGGAAGAAATGGATGCATTCCTACAGACATACAAACTATCACAACGGAACCAGGAAGAAATAGAAAACCTGAACAGACCCATAACCAGTAAGGAGATTGAAACAGTCATCAAAAATCTCCAAACAAACAAAAACCCAGGGCCAGACGGCTTCCAAGGGGAATTCTACCAAACATTTAAAGAAGAATTAATTCCTATTCTCCTGAAACTGTTCCAAAAAATAAAAATGGAAGGAAAACTTCCAAACTCATTTTATGAGGCCAGCATCACCTTGATCCCAAAACCAGACAAGGATGCCATCAAAAAAGAGAATTACAGACCAATATCCTTGATGAACACAGATGCGAAAATTCTTACCAAAATACTAGCCAATAGGATTCAACAGTACATTAAAAGGATTATTCACCACGACCAAGTGGGATTTATTCCAGGGCTGCAAGGTTGGTTCAACATCCGCAAATCGATCAATGTGATACAACACATTAATAAAAGAAAGAACAAGAACCATATGATACTCTCAACAGATGCTGAAAAAGCATTTGACAAAGTACAGCATCCCTTCCTGATCAAAACTCTTCAAAGTGTAGGGATAGAGGGCACATACCTCAATATTATCAAAGCCATCTCTGAAAAACCCACTGCAAATATCATTCTCAATGGAG